>CM077178.1:27518840-27728840 GCA_039654105.1 Coreius guichenoti
TCATGATTTGGACTATACTTGGTGTTTTACATTTGTTGTTGCATGCAATCACATATTGTCTTTGCATTATTTCATGGCACCTAGTCTTTCTCATGAAATTCAATTCCGATGGCAAACTCACAACTCAGCTAAATATAATTTATTTTTCTTGTGGGGCTGCAGACTTAAATAGCTGTGCAGGATAAGCTGCGTATCTTATTTTATGCTATGATAAGGACTACTTTAGATGATATCTTGCTAACAAGACTTGCTGAGCCAACAAAACCCCCTTATTCACTTCTTTTTTTTCAAAGGAAGAGGAAGTGACTAAGGAAGCAGCTCCACCGCTAAACTAAACCATCATCTAATTTAGCTGTTGACTGATGATTTCAGTTTCTAATGAATGTACAAGCGTGGTCGTTGAAGATTAGCGTCAGCTTACAAGCGGTCTTTGATAAGTGTGTGTGTAGCAGCAGCAGTCTGAGAGGTGGTGTCTGTGTCTTTACTTTGGCTCTGTGTTTTTGAGTGCTCTGTTGATTTTGGGACTCTGACCGTGGTTAGCCTTCCACGGCCTAGCCAATGTTTACACTGATTGCTTACATTTGGTTAGTAAATTCCCACGATTTTGACAGGTGGTGAAGCAGGACCGGCAGATTGGACTCTTGCTTGAGTTCTCTCTCTCTTTGTCTCTCTCCTTTTCTGCTCTATTTCTCCTCTCCTCCTGCTGTTAACCTCCATAAAGGGGCGTTCTAGGACCGAAAGGAAGTTACTGCACTCAGTCAAGACTGATGTTGAGGCCAGTGTCAGTGGAAAAGAACCGTTTCATAGGTGATTGGCTCTGATGCACAATGACCTTTCTCTTTATAGCAGCAGATTTTAAAGGCAGATGTTTGACTTCCGTTTGAGTGTGTTTGGGCCAAGAGTGGAAGGTTTTGTTTTATGAACTTCAGTTAATTACTCAAACTAGTAACAAGGAACCAAGGTGAGATGATTAAAAGTCTGGGAGTGTCTGTTTATTGGTGTTAATTTTTATATGAAGAAAATTAACTTGAAAGGAGTATAGCATCATAATTTGGCTGTTTTGGAAGTCAGATAAGTATCAAGCCATTGTTCAGTTTTTTTATGGCGTATCTTTTTACGCCATACTTTATTTGTTTACAGAAAAAAACCCTCATGAAATCGTCTCGGTTACGTATGTAACCCTCGTTCCCTGAAGGAGGGAACGGAGACGTACATTGGAACTGACCGACGAATTGGGGATAATTTTCAGAGACCAATCTACTTTGAGTGTTTTAAAACGAGCCAATGAACATTGGCATGCGGTTCACGCATTCCGCACGCATGCAGCGCGGGTATAAATAAGGAAGTGGAAGCACCGCATCTTTGCTTTTCCGCTGAGGAGCCGAACTAGTGACTCGGCCGTTCAGTGGAGGTACAGCACCTGTGGCGACGGGACGTACATCTCTGTTCCCTCCTTCAGGGAAAGAGGGTTACATACGTAACCGAGACGTTCCCTTTCAGTCGGTCACGTTTGACGTACGTCGGAACTGACCGACGAATTGGGGATCCTACTGGCCCTTCCAGCGCTCTGCTTGAGCTCCCTGGACCGCCCATATGTTGGAGCGGGAAGTCAGGGCTCTAAGCAGAGAAGGTCAGTCACTGCTGTTCTGCAAGACCCACTCAGTGTGACTATTGGATAACGCTGGGAAAGCGTGCCCATCTCGGGAGATGGAACGCTGCGGAGCCACATCCTTCTAAGGAAGGAGAGGTGGTAGTTACACATATGGACTAACCAAGTAGGGTAGTGCAACATATGGCAATCTCTGGGGTGGTTCCAACCTAATTCTAGGGGGAAAGAACACCACCAGAGACGACAGAGTGAGCTCTGTCAAGGGAAAGACACGGGGCTAGCCGAGTAGGGTAGCTGTACCGTGGAGGAATACACATATGGGGTTGCCGTAGGGACCGCTACATATGGATAGCTAGCCTAACACACGTTCCACATGCATACGGGTGTAGGCCTGGCTTCAGACACCCGCAACGTCTGACTGCCGAGGGTGACGGAGGAGCTCGACAGGGTTAGCCATTTCTGGGGAACACAACTGGAGACAATAAATGCACATATCCGTCCCAGCGGGCGGGAGTGGCGTTGCAACCCGACACTAGAATGGGTCCTTCGCGCTACTGGCCACTAGGGGCGAGTATACGGGACGATACCGGCCCGAAATCCCAACAGGCTGAGGTGACTGAGCACCATGTCCCTGTGTTTGCACAACTGATCCCGAGACTGAGCCAGTATGAGCCAGTCGTCGAGATAGTTAAGGATGCGAATGCCGCGTTCTCTGAGAGGAACAATAGCTGCCTCAGGGACAGCCCGAAGGGGAGGACTTTGTACTGATATGCCCTCCCTTCGAACGCAAAGCATAGGAGCGGTCTGTGTCGAAGGAGAATTGAGACATGAAAGTACGCGTCCTTCAGGTCGATCGCTGCAAACCGATCTCAGGGACGGATGCATTCGAAAATGCGTTTCTGCGTTAACATCTTGAACGGAAGCTTGTGCAGGGCCCGATTCAGGACACGCAGGTCCAAGATTGGTTGTAACCCACCGCCTTTCTTGGGTACAATGAAGTAGGGACTGCGTAGGACCACAGACGTACCCGGGGTGGGGCAGCGAGGTGGACTCGGGAGGCCCGGAGGTGGCCCGGAGTGTGTTCTGGGGTGGGGCAGAGTGTGGGTGAGAAGGCCTGGTGGTGTCCTCGGGCCGCACACTGCTGCCCCCTGGCGAGGGGAGAGGAGGAAGGGAGTGGCAAGGCATTGAAGCGTCACGCACTGCCAACCTCGCTCTCTTGGGGCCCAGGGAGGGAGGAAACTGCTCTTTTATTGAGTATGTGGGTACCGCTGGACTCCGGCAGAACAGAAACAGAACGAAACAAAAGATTCTCCGCCCGGTCGTCCCTATGGGGGAGGGAGTGGTGCGGACACCATCTCCCGAGAACAGATCCTCTTCTCCCTGGGCTGCCCGTCTCAGGGCCCTGGACCCTGGACGGATTGGGCGCCTCCCTTACGCCCGGCCGCCTGCTGCCTGGGTGGAGGCTGCTGCTTGGGCTTGGCAGGGGTGGAGGCACACGCAGGGGGACGCCCTCGGCAACAAGCAGGCAGAGGCGCTGCGGCCAACGACTGGATGGAGGCAGCAGCTGGTCGTCGGGGTAGGATATTTTTAATCGCCTCCGTCTGCTTCTGGGCCACCGAGAACTGCTGGGCGAAGTTCTTGATGGCGTCACCGAAGAGGCCAGCCTGACAGACAGGGGTGTTGAGGAACCGAACTTTGTCGGGCTCACGCATATCTGCCAGGTTTAGCCACTGGTAGCGTTCCTGGACCACAAGTGTGGACATCACCCAACCCAGGGAGTGTGCAGTGACTTTCGTCGCCCGGAGGGCGAGGTCCATCGCCGTACGCAATTCCTGCATAACCCCTGGGTCGGAACTACCCTCGTGCAATTCCTTGAGCGCTTTGGCCTGGTAGACATGCAGGAGCGCCATGGCATGCAGAGACGATGCGGCTTCTCCACAAGCTGTGTAAGCCTTGCCCGTGAGAGAGGACAAGAACTTACACGCCCGGGAGGGGAGACGCGGATTACCCCGCCAGGAGGTAGCGGTCTTGGGACACAGCTGCATTGCCACAGACCACTCCACCGGGGGGATCTCCACGTACCCCTTAGCCGCGCCACCATCAAGGGTAGTGAGGACGGAGGAGTCACTAGACCGTCTTCGAGCACTATAGGGTGCTGTCCACGATTTACTGATCTCCTGATGCACTTCCGGGAAGAAAGGCACCGGGGCGGGGCGCTGAGAACCAGCACGGGCCGTCCTGAGAAACCAATCGTCCAACCGCGAAGGTTCGGGACACGGTGGAGGGTTCCACTCAAGCCCGACACTTGCGGCAGCCCGGGAAAGCATCGCCGTGAGCTCTGGATCAGATTCGGGCAACGCTACCACACCTGAAGGGGGCAACGCAGCCGAATCTTCATCTCCAGAGGACATTAGCTCGTCCCCCGATGCAACAATCGACATCACATCCTCAGCCGGAGCCCCGAAAGTAACGACTGGCCCCCCATGGGAAGGACCAGCGCGCTCTCTCGGAAACTCCACCGGCGCAGGTGTGGAGGATGGAGGGGCCCGAGGCGGCTGACTCGTCATAGATTGTAGATTGGTCTCTGAAAATGATCCCCAATTTGTCGGTCAGTTCCGACGTACGTCAAACGTGACCGACTGAAAGGGAACTAATTGTCACAAACCTCTTCCAAACCGCATCCATAAGTGGTGTGAAATCTGATTAAAATTTGTTTTTTAAATGTTTATTTTCTCAGATCAAATTCTAGTTATTTGTCATTTGGATGCAAAAGTTTGGGGTCAGTAAGATTTAAAAAAAAAAATAATAATAATAATAATAGATTAATGCTTTTATTCAGCAAGGATGTCGATCTGCACAATTCAGGATAAATTTTTTGTTGTTGTTGTTTCAAATAGAGATCACGATTCTCCCACGATTCTAAACAGACATCTAAACAAAATATCGTGATTTACTAGAGATTCTGTTAATCGCTGCAGTCTATTTAAAATGTTTAATTAATTTGAATGACTTATTTAAAATTTAAATAAGTCAAATTTTATTCAAATTAATTATTTAATGGCTCACTCATAAATACTTCACTTGTTTCATTACTGGATAAATCAGTGTTTCTGAAGGAATCTCTTGAATGAATATTTCAATGACAGTCATTTGTTGCCACCTGTATCGTAATCGATACAATCGTTATTTGAAGCGGAAAGTTACTTTGTAAAGGTGATTTGCTCTATTTTGATCGCTCCGTAGACATCAATGTTTATATCTGAACTATAAACTTTTATTCCAGTTCTTCTGTGATAATGTGAATATTTGTAACACGAAATAACGATAGGCCTACTGGGTGGTTGAAAAGACTGTTTGTGAAGCTGTTTCATACATAGGCTTACTGCTTTCTCTGGGTCAGCGGCAGTGCCAACGCAGATTTGAATGTTTATTGCATGTTTATTGTGATCAAAAGTGAGTATTCAATTGACCATATGCACGGAACGTTCTTAACGTCTGCAATAATATAAGCCAGCTGGAAAACTTCCGGTGAAATGTCTCTTGTTCTTGTGTCGGTATCTTCAATGTCCTGAGGTAGCTTTAACAGTATCAATAGTGTAATTCTTAGTTTATAATCAGAATATAGTCACTTAAATATTCAGACCTAGCATTAATTTAGTTATTCAAGTGTAAGACGACATAAAAAAGATCCTCAGTGTTCCTCCTCAGCAAGATTCAATTCGACCTTCAGTTTTCACTTTCGTGTGAAAACAAAACGTCAACACACGGTAAATTAAAGATTTATTACGCACTTTAGTTGTATTCATGTGAACAAAATGTGAGTTTTCACAAGTGTGCTGAAATCAGTGAGCATGCGCTGCTCGGACTGACAGATTCAGTCAATGATACAAAGGGAGGGAGAGCGCGGTGCTGCTTTCTGTGTAATTCATTCACAAGAAAAGTTTTTGTTTTTCATGATACTTTTGTGAGTACTTCATACTTCACCTTGACAGTTTATTTTTAAACCTAGTGATTTTATAATGTTTAATATTTATTCAAAAGCAAAGCTGAGTGAAAAAAAATACAGGAAATGGCTAATATGAGCCAATAAATGCTCCACTGCTGCCATCGGCTGGTTATAGTGGTAATTCATGTTTTTTTTAAATTTTTAAATAAAAGTTTTCTATCAAATTTTGGGTTCTCTACATCTTGAAACGTTCGGTTTTAAAAATAGGTTTTACAAAACAATCTCAGAAGGATGAACAACTAATGTTTTTGGTCATCACACTAAAAATAACATTTAAATTGCTGGAAAAGTGTGCGACTGTGCGTGTCCAATTACAGACACAGGGTTTCTTATTCCAACGTTCCCATTAACTTCAAGTCTTTATTGTAATCAATAAAACTGGTTTATTGGCAGATTAGGTAAGTGTGATAACTGCATTAGAATATAATACAACATTAAAAAGTCAACCATTGATGGTTTTGTGTGTGTGTATGTGTATGTATATATATATATATATATATATATATATATATAGGAGACAATATATACCCATGAAGGAGGATTTTGTGAATCCACACAGAATCTTCTGTAGGCTGTTTATTGAATGTTTCTTCCTTTATAAATCATTTCTTTCCCTCATTGTGGTTTAGTGTTTTTTTATTATCACTTTGTCTTTTCTTTCTTCTGATTTGGCTCATGATCTTACCTGTCTGACTGTTTTCTGTTTTTGACTGCATACTTTCTAGTAATGTGCTGTTGAGAGTCCCGTTCAGGTAGCGTTTGCGCTGCCTGGGCTGAATTCCTCTGCTGCTGTAAATGGGGCACTGTGTCTAATTGCTCACACAAACACACTTACTGTAAAACGGCCACTGACACCATCACACACATTTTTGAGTAATTGTGTGTGTAATGTTTTTTTTTTTTTTGCCCATGACACATTTACCTTTTGACTCTTCTGTAAAGTTTCTTTGAAACAATATGTATTTTGAAAAGTTTTATACAAATAAACATAAAAATATATGTTGCTTAAATGCAAAAACAACATTGGCTTTTGGGTCAATGCACAAGATGACCCGAAAAAGTATTTTAAAAATTGTTGTGCCACATTCTTACGGATTTGAAAAGATTTCTGTACCATTTTTAACAAAAGGGTTTTTTTTGCATTAAAAAACTACTGTCAGGATTTACTAAAGACTAAAAATTTACGTAAATCTGGCCCTGGATGGTTAAAAATGTCAGGTGGTGTAACCATGAAGTAAAAAGTAGTGATATTTTCATTGTATACACAACAACAATCATTATTTTCAAAAAGAAAAATATTTTTTTCTTAAAAAGAACATTTCATCCTCTCTGTGATGCAATTTCCTGTTTTATGTTTTTATATTAAAACTAAAATGGTGTTCTACGTGTTGGATATACACACTGACTTTGTTTTTCAACTTTTTAAATTCTAATTAATATTTTAAAACAAAATCTTATTCACTACATCTTCCTCTTTTTTTTCCCCCTCAAGAATTCCAGACACTTTTTCTTCTTTACGATCTCATGATGGTTATACCACTTTGACATTTTGACATTATGCCTCAGAGAAAATATAATTTGTAGTGTTTGCATAAATATATGACACACCGCTGTCAGCAGTTAAACTTCTGCAACAGGAAGCCATTAACAACATGTTTATGCAGTGTAGATTTACAGTGTACATGTGCAGACCTGCATATGTGAAAGATTTCATGGGGTTTCTGCAAAGATTCATGTATAATGCAACATATAATGTCTCCTAAGTGTTTCATAGCTAAAAGTAAGCAAAGCATATCTGTGTACTGTAACACACTCATGTACTCAGAGCACACCTCACCTCAGCAGTGAACACTAACAGCAAAAACATCTTAAATATTTTAAGAGGGAAGAGACAAAATCACACTGACGCAAATGGACTTCAGTAGGGCTTGGAGGTCATTTGAGGAGAAGAATGAGGGTGTGAGTCACAGAAAACATGAGCTCCACCAAAAAAGCAAGAAAACACTAACGATGGAGAGAACAGTGTTTGTGTGTTTTATTAAGGAGGGCTATAATATCTGGATTAAGCTATCTGTTAGCATTCTCATTCATCTCAATTTGCTGTTGATTTGTCTGGTTCAGGACCCACCACAAGTGCACAGTTTGAAATCTGCCATATTTGCTCATGGAGTTCCAGGTACATTTTTGAGCCAGTTACTTGATCAGTCATTGTGCAATCAAGTACCTTTGCCTAGGCCTTATAGAATGTTTAGCAAAGGTTGAATTATTATACAGCAGTTCATGAAATAAGACAGCAGTGGTTGAGAAGACAAATGTGCAATTTCTGGAATCACTTAATACAATAATCAGTGTTGGGGAAAGTTACTTTTAAAAGTAATATTGCATTACTCCCACTTTTTCAGAAAAGTAATGGGTTATGTGACTTTTGCATTACGTTCTCTTCCAGGTCTTGCGGGTGTTTTTTTTACTGATGTTTAACACAGTAATGCATTCAACAACATCGCCTATATAACACACCTTCATTTTCTTTTAAAAACACATTTAGAATATTGTTATATTATGTCCACTTAGTATATTTCCTGACCCCTAGAGCGATTGTATGCCATCCACTCTTTTTATTGAAAGTTGAATGTAGTGATGCACCGATCATGATTTTTCATGGCTGTTTCCGATTCTGATACAGGTTTTTTAGCTAATTTATTTGTTGTTTATTTGCTCTATAACAGGCCAAACTGGCCTTAAACCAAAAAAAAAAAAAAGATCAAATTTGATTGTATAATTTAAATCAAGATTTAAAGCAAAAACATAATGGTCTGACTTTAGTTCTGTGAAATTATGCTACATCAGACACGCCTGCACAAAACAAAAACTGTAGATGGACTGATTAAAAAAATGCAAATTCACTCTCTGACAGTAGGTGGCGTTCATAGAACAGCAGCGGTTTCTATGGGTACCGCTGTACACAAAGCAGCACTGTGCTTATAAACAATACTTTATATGGCGGTAAGAGGAAAAGAAAATGCCATCAAAACTTTTCAGAAGACAGTCAGTTCCCTTCAGAGATTCATATAAACCCCCACCCCCAATTCAATATTTATATTTTTCTTCCTATATTTTGAGCATCGAGTGAGCTTGCTGTGCCTGGTACAGTATTTGCTTTGCTGGCACGTCTGTGTTCTCTTCTTTCCGTCTGTCTTCAGCATGTCCCGTCTCTGGCCTGTGTTAATGTCCAGACTTTGTAATATTTCCAAACAAATGACATCTTGGGAAATGATTACAATTCAGTTTGTTTGCAAGTCCGGAATAGACATCAGCTAAAATAAAACATAAAAACGTCCGGTTTCGATTTCTGGCCAGTCGACCGGTGCATCTCTAGTTGAAAGTAATGTGTTTTGTTACTTTTGTACTTTTTTTCTGTTTACGCACATGCATGAGTGAACATGTCTAAGAGACTACGTTATGAAGGAGAGAATTTTAATTCAGTAGTTTAAAAAATGTTGAAGCAAATTAATTAAACTGAATAGTAATGTGCATTACTTTTTTTAAAAAAGTAACTTATTTATAAAGTTATGTTACTTTACTAAAAGTAATCTGATTACGTAATGCACATTACTTGTAATGCGTTACCCCCAGCACTGACAATAATGATAAAGAAACTTACAAGACATTGCAGGAAAATGTAGCTTAATCATGCAAGACAATATGGACTTAATATGGACTTATCTTATTATAAAACCAAAAAGATGCAACCCTGCAGGCAAGTGACGTTCCAAATCAGTAAACACTCGCGATTACCCTATACATGGGGCACAGCTTACTGCCAGCTCTTGGGGTCGACCAGGCAGAACAGATCTGGCTTGATCCAGGATGTCAGCTTCCAAAACTTCTGAGGTTTTAGGAAATAGGGGTTTTATTAGTCTTTGTTGGGTATATACAAAGTGCAGAGGTGAGGGTAGATGCCCTCTTTTCTCTTTCCTCTTTCTCTTGTTCTGGAATTGAAGTGCACAGCAGGTAGCTGGAACTCTCTATTCAAGAGCTCTTCACCCATTACACTCTGTTTGCTTAACAGCAGGAGTGCGTGGGGGTGTGTGCGTGTCTGTACTGGGACATGTGCGTGTGTGTACAGCAGAGGTGTAAAGAGTACCTGAAAACCATACTTGAGTAAAAGTACAGATTCCTTAGGGCGAAAATGACTCCATTACAAGTTACAAGTCACCAATTCCAATACGACTTGAGTAAAAGTCTTAAAGTATCTGATTTTAACAGTACTTAAGTATTTTACTCATACTAAATATAGGCTCAACGATGCACTAATCCTCGACAGCTGAGAGACATACCAGTGAAAATAAGAATCAATTGATTTGTAAGATGATTTAAAATCAAAATAAAACTGAACACCTCAATATTGCAATAAATCAAGGTTGACACAACAGCCTCTTAAACGTCTACAAACTCTCAAGTCTCAGTTAAGCTCAAGTGCACAAAAAGGCCATAAGTAAACCAATATCTTTCAAAAAGGTCTTGTCAATATAGCAGATAAATAAAATAATGTTAAGTAAAATTAAATAGTCAAAGCCTTCTTGCACTGGATGTGCTGGTTTCAGCCTCATCAGCGGCTGCAGTCATGACCTCATCTCATAAATCAAACACTTGCGATTCATCAACTCCCTGCTAGTGCACTCGCATTAGTAAAGTAGCCTCGATGACAAGTTTGGGTGAGTAAAAGCAAAAAACACAAGATATAGTACCTTCAATGCCCTTAGATGGCGATATCGCTTCTTTATAGCAGAAACAAACTGCTGCAGAAAAAGTTTGGTGCCAAACAAAATGTAATGTGTAATTGCATTACTCAACACAAATGTATCGGAGTAAAAAGTACATTTACTTGTTCAAAAATGTAGTCAAGTAGAGAGTAAAAGTTGCTAATATCTTTGATACTCAGTACAACTACAAAGTAGCCAAAAAGATACTTAAGTAACAGTAACTAATTACATTTACTCAAATACTTTACACCACTGGTGTACAGACCATATTTCCTGGAAGCTAGTATCATGATGATGACAAGATGATGTCCCTAGTTTGTTAAGAGGAAATTGATTTATTGAGAAGTACAATTCCCTTTCAGTCAGTACACTACGAGTTACGTCAGTTACTGATGAAATGGGGGTTTTGCTTAGAAGCCAATCGCCTTTGAGCTCTACAAAACGAGCCAATGGCATGAAGATGCCATGGGTCTGCGGAATTTGCATAAGGCAACCCCGCCCCACCGTGTGGGTATAAAGGGTGTTGCGTGGCAATCTCGCATTATGTTTCCGCTTCAGAGCCGAGTGTTACTGCCTGAGCGTTTTCTCTCTTCAAGACGAGTGTCTCTCCAGAGTGTTGGTGTTACGGTGCGTTCTAGCGAGTTCCGCATTCCTGTCTGATCTGTGCAGTGACCTAGCACAGCGTGTGTTCTCCCTAGCCGCTTCAGCATTTCTGCAGAGCAAAAACTCCTCTCTAAAAGAGCTGCACACGGCACGTCTTTTTCAAGATGTCTCGCCCGTGCTCCGTTTCTGGGTGCGGTCGGCTGGTTCCTCCGTTTGATGGGTATGATCGCTGTTTGGCGTGCTTGGGCCTCGTGCACGCCGAGCGTGCGTTCATGCATGAGTCATGTTCCCACTGCGGGAACATGGCCATCGCAGTGTTGCGGTCAAGACTCCATGATCTCCGCACTGGAGGGAGGGTCCCCTTTACCACACCCCAATCTATTCCCTCCATGAGAGGGAATACTTTGGCTGGTGGTCAGGGTGACTTGAGGGTGGCGGTGTGGGCCAACCCGACGAATCCTCCTCGGGCCACACCCCCTTCTAGCACACTGCAACCTGTGGTGTTGCCAGATGAGGGCGCAGGTGTTTCCCGTCCTGCGTTTCATTTGGCGCACCGGCGGAGGATACTATGTCGATCGCCGCATCACAAGGTGGGCTGGATTTCTCCGGAGATGACGATTCGGCTGTGTTGCCTCCTTCGGGAGTTCCAGCATTGCCCGAGTCTGATCCAGAGCTCACAGCCATGCTTTCCCGGGCGGCCGAGGCTCTTGGGCTTGTGTGGAACCCTCCGCCATGTCCCGAGCGCTCTCGGCTAGATGATTGGTATCTGGGGGCGGCCCGTGCCGAAGGCGCCTGTCAGCCCCCAGTGCCCTTCTTCCTGGAAGTGCATGAAGAGGTGTCGAAGTCGTGGAAGTCTCCCTTGACTTTTCGCGATCGTTCGGCAGCCACTTCCGCCTTCACTGCCCTCGACGGCGGCGCGGTGAAAGGGTACACTGGGGTTCCCCCTGTTGAGCGCTCTGTTGCGATGCAACTGTGTCCGCAGAGCGCTGCGACATGGCGTGGTGACCCAAAGCACCCGTCCAAGGCCTGTAGGTTTACGTCTACTTTGGTGTCGAAGACCTACAGAGCTGCGGGCCAGGCCGCGTCCGCCCTGCATGTGATGGCCACCCTTCAGGTCTACCAGGCCAAGGTGCTCAGAGACATGCACGAGGGCAATGCTGACCCCGATGCTGATTAATGCAGGAGCTGCGGGTGGCCACCGACCTCGCTCTACGAGCGACGAAGGTGACCGCTCGCTCTCTCGGTCAGGTGATGTCCACTTCTGTGGTCCAGGAGCGGCACTTATGGCTCAACCTGGCTGATATGAGAGAATCTGAGCGA
Organism: Coreius guichenoti; assembly: GCA_039654105.1. Taxonomy (NCBI): domain Eukaryota; kingdom Metazoa; phylum Chordata; class Actinopteri; order Cypriniformes; family Gobionidae; genus Coreius; species Coreius guichenoti. Next base: position 27,531,142 of record CM077178.1, read on the forward strand.
ACCCGTTTCCTCAATTCTCCCATTTCCCAGGATGGGCTATTCGGCGGGGCGGTCCAGGACTTCACCCAACAGTTCTCGACCGCTCAGAAACAGACTGAGGCGATCAAACATATTCTGCCCCGGCGGCCTGCTGCTGCCTCCACCCAGCCGCCGGCTCAGAAGCCTCAGTCTGCTCCCCGCCGAGGCCGCCCTTCTGCGGCTCCCGCCCCTCCCGCTCAGTCCCAGCAGCAGCCTTCACCCGGGCCGAGGCATGGAGGACGCCGCAGGAAGGCAGCCCCGCCCGTCCCAGCCCCCCAGCCTGCTAAACGGCAGTCTAAGTGGCGGTCCTGAGACGGGCAGCTCGGAGGTGAACTCGGTTCTTTCCCAGGAGATGGTAGCAGGGCCACTCCTTCCCCCGGCCGGGGGAGAATCCTTGGTTTTCCCCTTCCGCCGCTGGCCTCACAGCCGGCGGCACCCTATTCACAGACACAGACAGTTTCTACGGTTTGCCTTCGAGGGGCAGGCATATTAGTACACGGTTCTCCCATTCGGGCTAGCCCTGTCCCCTCGCGTCTTTACGAAGGTCGTCGAGGCAGCCCTTGTGCCGCTCAGGCAACACGGGGTTCGCATCCTGAACTCAACGACTGGCTGATTCTAGGCCACTCTCGGGACCAGGTTTGCGAACACAGGGACCTGGTGCTTCAGCACCTCGCCCGTCTGGGCCTTCGGGTCAACTGGGAAAAGAGCAAACTCTCCCCAGTGCAGAGGATCTCTTTTCTCGGTATGGAAATCGACTCGGTCGCAGCTTACGAGCTAGCGCACGCAGTCACTGCTGAGTCTTCGCCAGTTCGAGGGCAAGAGTGCGGTTCCACTGAAATATTTTCAGAGCTCCTGGGGCATATGGCATCCGCAGCTGCGGTAACGCCGCTCGGTTTGCTTCATATGAGACCGCTTCACCTCTGGCTTCGCGATCGAGTCCCGAGATGGGCATGGCAACACGGCACGCTCCGGGTCCCAGTCACTCGGGCCCGCCGTCAGACCTTCACCCCGTGGGCGAACCTCAGTTTTCTACGGGCAGGTGTTCCCCTAGAACGAGTTTCCAGGCATGTTGTTGCAACAGATGCCTCTGCCACGGGCTGGGGTGCCGCGGGCTCCTGGAGAGGACCCCAGCGCCTATGGCATGTCAATTGCCTCGAGTTGCAGGCCGTACGTCTTGCCCTGCACCGCTTCCGAGCCCTGCTCAAGGACAAGCACGTACTGGTCCGTTCAGACAGCACGGCGACAGTAGCGTACATCAACTGACAAGGTGGTCTACGCTCCCGCCGGATGTCGCAACTCGCCCGCCATCTCCTCCTATGGAGTCAGAAGCATCTGAGGTCGCTTCGTGCCGACGAGCCGACGAGCTGTCACATTTTCAGCCGCTTCCGGGGGAATGGAGACTCCATCCCCAAATGGTTCAGCTGATTTGGGAACAGTTCGGCGACGCACAGATAGATCTGTTTGCCTCCCACGACTCTTCCCATTGCCGCTGGTATTACTCCCTGACCGAGGGGACCCTCGGCACGGATGCACTAGCGCACAGCTGGCCGCGGGGCCCACGCAAGTATGCGTTTCCCCCAGTGAGCCTTCTCGCACAGGTTCTGTGCAAGATCAGGAAGGACAGGGAGCAGGTCCTTTTGGTCGCCCCATATTGGCCCGGCCGGACCTGGTTCTCAGAACTCGTACTCCTTGCGACAGCCCCTCCCTGGTCGATCCCTCTGAAGAAGGACCTCCTTACTCAGAGACGGGGCACCATATGGCACCCACGTTCCGACCTTTGGAACCTACACGTGTGGGACCTGGACGGGACGCGGTAGATTTGAGTACCCTGCCACCTCAGGTGGCGGCTACCATCACTTCCGCTAGGGCCTTGTCCACGAGACAGGCCTATGTGTTAAAGTGGAACCTCTTCATCACCTGGTGCTCTTCTCGCCGAGAAGACGCCACGAAATGCCCGATTGGGTCCGTGCTTTCCTTCCTCCAAGAAGGTTTGGAGCGAAGGCTGTCTCCCTCCACCCTGAAGGTCTATGTGGCCGCGATTTCGGCTCACCATGACCTGGTGGACTCAAAAACGGTAGGACAGCACGACCTGGTCAGCAGGTTCCTTAGAGGGGCGAGGAGATTAAATCCTCCTCGCCCTCCTCAAATACCCTTTTGGGATCTTGCAGTGGTTCTATCTGCCCTGCAGAAAGCTCCCTTTGAGCCTCTGCAGTCTGTGGAGCTGAAGTTCCTTTCAATGAAAGTGGTGCTCTTGATTGCTCTGGCTTCCATCAAGAGGGTAGGGGACCTGCAGGCATTTTCGGTTGACGAAGTGTGCCTGGAATTCGGGCCGGCTAATTCTCACGTGATCCTGAGACCCCGGCCTGGATACGTGCCCAAGGTTCCCACCACTCCCTTCAGGGATCAGGTGGTGAACCTGCAAGCGCTGCCTGTGGAAGAGGCAGACCCAGCCTTGGCACTGCTCTGTCCAGTACGCGCCCTTCGCGCTTACGTAGACCGGACGCAGTGTTTCAGGACCTCAGACCAGCTCTTTGTCTGTTATGGAGGGCAGCAGAAAGGGAAGGCTCTCTCCAAGCAGAGGTTGTCTCACTGGATAGTGGATGCCATTGTCCTGGCATATCAGGTTCAGGGCATGCCATGCCCCCTTGGGGTTAGAGCACACTCCACTAGGAGTGTTGCTTCCTCTTGGGCTTTAGCGCATGACGCCTCGCTGACAGACATTTGTAGAGCTGCAGGCTGGGTGACACCCAATACATTCGCAAGATTTTATAATCTCCGAGTGGAGCCTGTGTCCTCTCGTGTACTCGCCCCAAGTGGCCAGTAACTGGACAGGCTCAGGTGTCTTCGCTTGCTGCGCCATTCCACTCCATGGACTGGATGCGTGCGCATTTTCTCTCAGTTGAGCTTCCCAGTAAGCCCTGAGCTCCTTCAGCACTGTTGATGTCGACATTGCCCCGTTGGGCAACCGCCACGTGTGTATTTCCACGGTAAGTCTCTCTGAGCACGTGTCTTCCCTTGGCAAGACACCTTGCCACACCTGGGGTTGAAAAATTTCCACCTGCGGCTGGATACCCCAGAGTGCTCCGTATGCAGTCCCTACGGGGGTCATATGTGTATTCTTAAGTCCTCCCTTCGGGCAGGCATTGTGTTGCATTTCTCCACGTGGGATATGCTTCCCAGTGTACCTTGGTATCGGCGTTGAGCCTAGCCCCTCGTTCGTGTTAAGACTCACGGCAGGGAGCTCTGGTTAGCGCAGGACGCTGAAAGACAGCCGTTGTCGCGAGATTGTATTGGGAAATTCTATGCAAATTCCGCAGACCCATGGCATCTTCATGCCATTGGCTCATTTTGTAGAGCTCAAAGGCGATTGGCTTCTAAGCGAAACCCCCATTTCGTCAGTAACTGATGTAACGTCTCCGTTCCCTTCCTTCAGGGAACGAGGGTTACATACGCAACCAAGACGTTTTGAACCCCCCCAATAAGTATGAAGTGAGCAGGTTTAATGAATAATTTATGTATCACACACCAAAACACTTTTGTTGAGGTTTGAAATTATTGCAAATTATTGAAAGTATCTTAACAAATGGATGCTGCAAAACAATTCAAATTAAATATTTTAAAAAAAAAGTATAAATAATTTTAAATCAATTTATTTTATCTACCACGTTACATTTTTATGTAAAAATAATTATTGTTTTATATAATAATAATAATAATAATAATAAATGTTTCTTTCATTCATTAACTGTCATTTTTTGTCTTTGCAATTTTTACCTTGATGATATATCTAAAAAGATATCTAACGTATACTGTATGTCGGAAGCAAAATTTAGTAAATATTTAGTAAATATTTAGTCTCCTCCACTGCAGTTCATACGATATAAGCAAATTAATATTCGTAAAATGTAAAACATATAAACATACGCATCACGGCACTGCGCATGTGCAGGAGGTATTTTTGTACACGACTGAAAGTCAGATTCAAGCTTTGGTTAGTTAATCTTGGCAGCTGCGATAATAAAAACAGTAAAAGTTTTCAAAAGAATTAATTATTTCATATGCAAAGATATTAGACAACCATAGTGGGCGTTTACAATGAAGTCTTGAAAGAGACCCACCCATTTAAAGGTGCAGTAAGGGATTTCTGAGAAACTGTTATATTTGAAATCAACCCAAACAAACAGACCGTCCCTTCGTTGCTTCGCCCCCAAAATGCACAAACACACAATGCAAGAGTGGATGTCGCTTTATCATAGCTGAACATCAAGGACGAACATAAATTGAACATACAGTGCACAACAGTAAATACAAGCAAGAGTTGGTTGTTAGTCGCCAGCAGCTCCAGACAAACAATGACACTCAAAACTGTCCTGCTACTATATCTAACATTACAACAACAGCATATCTAGGTTCTGTGAAACATAGCAAAACCAATGTTACTCACGTGTGGAGCAGAAACAATGCAACCTCTGTGTCCGTTTTCAGGCCTTCCCGCTTCGGTCTCTCCGGCTCTGGAAAGCTTTTCTAATAATACCGCGGGTCCTAAAGCTCTTGCCTGATCATAACACTTCTTTTTCCAGTGATATTCCTCTGACCTTTTCTCTTTTGTAATGTCTCTCAGCCATCTCTCTTTCTACAGTCTTTCTTCAAATCTCCCTCTTGATCACTCTCTCCCCTCCCCCATCAGGAGTGGATACGCCCCCTACTGCTGATTGGCTACAAGTGCATTGTGCTGCTCGGTCCGATCCACTTTCAGCCTGATTGAGCCATCAATTAGATTACTAATGAAATATTTAGTTGCATGTAAACGTAGCTACAGTATTTAGCATGGGAAATTCTTGATAACAAGCAATTGCATTGCATTTTGTTAGATAGGGGGTATCAGTGGTTGTTTGAAGATTCTTGATATTTAATAATTCTTAATGTTACATTTTAAGCTCTTCAGATTACCGTATTCGTTTCTGAGTTCTTTAAAACACCACATAGATGGTTTTCTAAAGAACTGGAGAATAACAAGTTCTTTGTTGAAACTAAAAGTTCTCCAATGACATCAGACTGGTAAAGCCCTTTTGGTCCTAATTGGAACCTTTATTTGTAAGTGTGTGTTTGAATTCTGTGTCTTTCTCTGTTTCTTTAGCGCTCTCTTTGAACGGCAGCATGGTTGCCATTAGCAGGTCAACATAAATGTTTTCAGAATGGAACATCAGTCAGGGCTTGGCTTTATGCTCTCACTTACACACACACACAGGAGTACATACAGAAGGTCTGTTCCTTGTTTGTTGAAGTATTCCATGCTTACCACAGGTACGCAGGCATATGAAGTTCTCCAGTGCTTCGCTCACTCTCAGCTTCGTATAAACACACACACACACACACACACACACATACACTCCAGCCATGTGGAAAGCTGAGAGTTGGGCTCAGGGTTATTGGGTGCTTCCTCTTCATTTGCATCTCACATGTTACCACTGGATTGTCCTCTGCTGAGTCAGTAGCTGTATCGATATGCATGCATACTTTGGAATAGCAAGTGCTTGTCTTTACATGTGTATTTCGGTGCATAGCTCAGTCTGGCAGTGAGAGAACGAGAGAGATCTGACTGCAAGGTATGAAATGTTTTGCCTTAAGAAAAGAGCGGGACACACACATGGGGGACATACACGTTTAGTCCCAAGTTTTTGCACAAATATGTAATTTATAGTACGCTGGTTATTAGAGCAAAACAAACCCAGAGACACCAGATTGATCTTCTGTCATACTGAAGGAGTTTAAGTAATCAAATTTTATTTCATAATTAGGGCTGGGTATCGTTCAAAAAATGTAGATACCGATACCGATACCTTGACTCCGCTCCGATACCGGTTCCTGAACTATACTTTTTTTGATGCCAATTTTATGAAATCCGCTTTTAAAAAGATTACATTACCTCAGAAAACGTTGGTTTTATTTTTTAAGTTTGTTGACTTTTTTTTTTTTTTACACACTCAGAGACTCATAGTCTTTGAGTCTGTAAAAATGCACCAATGCAAAATTTTTCTATATATCCTAATCATTTAACATGTATTCTGTACTTCAATGAGCTCATTGTTTCTGCCTTAAATGAATACATTGTTTAAATGAATATATTGTTAGCTAACTGCGTGATTTGTATATCTACATTTCTGAAATGCATTACTTAGTCACCTCTGATAACAGATCACTGTAAATTGTAATGTAGACACATGCATTTTCTGTAAAGCTGCTTTGAAACGATATGTATTGTGAAAAGCGCTACACAAATAAATGTGAATTGAATTGAATATAGGCTATTGGGGGGCGGGATATATGCCTTGTGCTCAGCACGCATAAAGCTTGCCTTAAAGCACTGGCAAAAGTAGCCTAATGAATATGAATGTGTCGGGGAAAAAAAGCAAGGAGACATTTTAATTGTTTAAGTCGGTTAAATTGTTTATTGAGTCGGTATTGGCTGCAAAGATGAAGTTGACGACGCTGATTCGTCATCGCTGTAGTATTGTGAACGCGCGCGTACCTATAGAGAGAAATGCACCATTTGGATTACATAATCAGAGAGTATTTGTTTTCGATGCTATTGGGTTCGTTTAAAAATAGACATTTCAAGCTTCTATAGGCATTTTTCCTTGATGCCTCGCCACAGCCAATCAAGCTGCATACTTATTTGCTTACTGACGTTGACGAGATTAACCCATTAGGTATCGAAATTTGGTACCTAAAAAGTATCGAACTTGATACCCAGCCCTATTCATAATTTATTTTTGTTACAAATACGGTGTACTTGTACTACTCATCTCATGAAGCGTTGTGTAAAAGTGTGGTCACATTTGCTGCTGTTCTGCGAATTATTGCAGACAAAATCCAGTCATTTCAATAGGAAGGAATCCATTTGGAATTTCATGTGAGGGTGAAAGATTTCCCCACGCTGATTCTAAAACAGCATCATGCAGATACACTGTGTTAACCAACAGAAAGCTGCTTGGTTTGAAAGTGATTTCTGTGTGTGCAGTGCTTCATACATCGCTACACTATTGACAGTAGACAATGGACCTTTTGCAAGTGCAGTTTTACTGAAATGTGTCTGCACCTTAATGAAATGGGAAAAGTGACAATATAAAGTATAATATAGTGTAGAACATGCAATATATTTGAAGTTTATTGCAAAATATTCAAATATATGCAAATACATAAGTAATTTGACATCTAGGGAGTCTAAATTGCATTATCTGCAATGTTTCAGGTGAGTTTGCTGCTGAGCTCTTTTAGCGCAGTTTTAATTTCCATTGTGACACCAACTTCTGATTGGCAGATCTATTTTCAGCATTATTTTTTTGGGAAAAAAACCTGAAATTGTATTTTTATCAATTATACAGTTTTCAATCACAATCAAGTATTCTGGAAAGCAAAAAAATAGTGATAACATAGTCAAATGCTTCGACAAAAGCCCTTCTTTATCATGTCAAAACATCTTTGAATATTTAATCTTGAGATTCAAGCTTTCTCTCGCTTTCTCTTTTTCTTTTTTCATCCCGTCATGGCTTTAAGCCACCTTGTCAAGTCAGTCTGTGCTCTCTCTCATTTCACACATCACTGCGTTCACTCGTCTCCCTGCTTATCTACCCACCTCTTTATTGGCCCTCTATCCTGGCCTTTTCTCTTAACATGCCTACAATTTAGTTCCACCAATAAAATTATCTCACAAGTAGATAAGCCTAACCTAATACAGCTTTCTGAAGAGTCGAGGTAATTTAAGTCATTTTGTTTAATTCTGTTTGATCAGTTAGGACTCCACTTCATTTGCTTTCTCCAATTTTCTCCAAATTTGTGTGAAAGGCTAATTGTGTTGGTCATGAGGTCTCCATGTGAATGACAGAGAGAAAGTTAATTTAACAATGGGAGAGCTCTACAAAATTGGGCCAGAAAAGAAGCATTTGAGCAGTGACATGTAATGCTCATGTTCGTGTGTGTGGGTTTACTTGATTATCTTTTTTTCATTTAAAATTTTACACTGATTAAACTGCCAAAAAGAAAAGTGGTTCACATGTCCAACTGCAAATGGCTAATTGCGTAATCACTTTCCCTCTTTTTTTCCCTCAATGTTTTCTGTCACCTAAATCTAACTGTCACTTCTACATTTCTACATTTTTAAAATTTAGGCTAATTCAGTATGTTTATTAAGCTGATATCTGATGCAGTTAATCACTTATAAGAACATGGCTTCCATGTTAAATGTTATTTAGGAGAAATTTTTGCACTTTGTCAATTAGTTTTGCACTTTGTCAGTTACCACAGAAAATAATTTACCACAGAAAAAAACAGGCAACATCATATATACATTAAAGGGTTAGTTCACCCAAAAATGAAAATTCTGTCATCAATTTCTCACTCTCATGTTGTTCCAAACCTGTGTGACTTTCGTTCATCTTTGGAACACAAATGAAGACATTTTAATGAATTCTGAGGGATTTCTGTCGCTCCATTGACAGTCCACGCAACTACTACTTTGACGCTTCAAAGAGTTCATAAAGAGATTGTAAAACTCATCCATATGAATTGAGCGGTTTAATAAAAAATTTCCGAAGAGACATGATCACATTGTATGATGAACCGATTTAATTTAAGCTTTTATTCACATAAAAACATTCATCAACGCAAGATATGGTAAACAGAAGCTCAAGCATACTTGCTTGATGTGCGAGAACCAATGAGGTTCATTCTTGTGTTACGCAGCACGTTTGAGCTTCAGCAAGAATCAGTGAGGTTCATTCGTGTGTTACGCAGCACGTTTGAGCTTCAGCAAGAACCAATGAGGTTCATTCTCGTGTTACGCAGCACGTTTGAGCTTCAGCAAGAACCAATGAGGTTCATTCTCGTGTTACACAGCACGTTTGAGCTTCTGCAAGAACCAATGAGGTTCATTCTCGTGTTACACAGCACGTTTGAGCTTCAGCAAGAACCAATGAGGTTCATTCTCATGTTACGCAGCATGTTTGAGCTTCCACAAGAACCAATGAGGTTCATTCATGTGTGTTACGCAGCACGTTTGAGCTTCCACAAGAACCAATAAGGTCCATTCTTGTGTTATGCAGCACATTTGAGCTTCCACAAGAACCAATGAGGTTCGTTCTTGTGTGTTACACAGCACGTTTGAGCTTGTTTATGTTCACTGATCAATGTTTATATGTGAATAAAAGCTGGACTAACCAGCTCAATTCATATGGATTAGTTTTACGATCTCCTTATGAACAATTTGATGTGTCATAAGCCCTATTCGGACGGTAATTGTTTCTTGTGGGGTCGTAAGTATTCCTGTGTCTGTGATTTTATTGCCGTCCGAATCCAGAATGTCAGTGTTTTTCTCCCACCACCCGCGTAAAAATCCCCGGCCGAATTACCTACTGTTTTTAGACAAACACCATGGACGTGTGGTAATTTAATTGCCGTCCAAATCCACATCTCTGAGTTTTCAAGAAGAGATCACTTCAAAATTCTGTTTATATCCTTTTTGACCACTGCGGAGCACCGTACTGTTGTGCTTCGCTGTAATTTGGATGCATTTTAAAGATCTAGCCTATACTTTTATTACTGAAATGCTGGAAAGTATTTACAAGAATAATCTTTCATCACCGCTCAAAAGAGAAAGAGAAGAACAACATGTAAACATTTGAATTGGGCCGTTATTACAGCAGTAATTAACGTTATATACGTTAAATTAGCAGCATTATGTTTACCTCATATAAATAAGAGGCTGTATTAACTTATTTCCGCTCATTTCCACATTTTTAAACAGGAGATTTAAATAATTAATAATTTCCTATTATTAAATTAAATATGAATTTATTCTTATTATTCCAAGCCGACATTTTATTTACAGCAGTCATTCGACTGACCATGTGAGCAGCGCGTTCCCAAGTTTGTATGATCACAAAACTCGCTCCTCCACCGTGAATAAATCGCCATCCGAATGCGCGAGTTTTATCACTGAGGTGGCATGCAAATTTACGCATGTGGACGTCCACATGAGAAAAAATTACCGTCCAAATAGGGCTAAAGTGGTAGTTGCGTGGGCTGTCAATGAAAGAACAGAAATCTCTCAAATTTCATTTAAAATATCTTTATTTTTGTTTCAAAGATGAACGAAAGTCTTACTGCTTTGGAATGACATGAATTAATGAATGAATTAATTTTTATTTTTTATTTTTGGGTGAACTAACCCTTTAATGCACTTAAAATGGAAATCTATGCATTGGGCAAGACACTGATAAATGTGTTCATCCACCTAGAACAGTAGTCCCACCTCAGAAAGGGTGACAATAAATACTATAATAACATTAATTGCATTTTTGAAGTCTCCAGATTGTCTTGCCCCATAGACATCTATTTTATGTACATTACTGTAAACACGATTTTTTGTTTGTTTTTACAAACTGATGTACAAGTTGAAATTATTTTGTAATTGGCGTTCCACGGATGTTGACGATAGAGCTTAACTGATATTGAACACAGAACATGATTTTGAAGTGAAGTTGTGAGAATAAGTTGTGATAAGATGATGATTAACAGGATTTAATTAGGCCAACATTGATTGGTTAGCGTGAACCAATACATCATTGTATAGCGACTTTGAAAAGCCAATTAGAGTGGGAGCTAGAGGGAGGACTGGAGACATGAGATGTGTACTAATGTGTTGTTGACTGACTGTGGAGGCTGTAAAGTCACATACTAAATTTAAAATTAAGCCTACAAAGAAAAACAATGCATTCTACTTGATTTAAAGACTGAATGCATAAGATAAAGCAACCAGGGTTGTTGATTTTATGAGAAATGTTTGAGTTAATTTTGTACACCATAGTTTAGGACCAGTTTTTGGAAATAAATTAATACTTGCAAAGAATGTAAGGATGCATTAAATTCATCAAAAGTCACAGCTAGGTAATTAATAATGTTACAAAAGATTTCTATTTCAAATAAATGCTGTGCTTTTGAACTTTCTATTTTTCAAAGAATCCTGAAAAAAAGTATGCCAGTTTCCACAAAAATATTAAGCAGCACAACAGTTTTCAACATTGATAATAATAGGAAATGTTTCTGGAGCATCAGATCAGAATATTAGAATGATTTCTGAAGGATCATGTGACACTGAAGACTGGAGTAATGATGCTGGAAATTCAGATTTGTCATCACAGGAATCATTTTTAAACAGTTTAAATTGCAATTACATTTTAAATTGTAATAATATTTCACAGAATTACTGTTTTTACTGTATTGTGAATCAGATTGGTGAGCATAACATAAAAAAATTCTTACCAAGTCCAAACTTTTGAATGGTATTGTACGTATTTTGTGATTTTGGAGAACTGGTGGTGAATTTATTTGAATTAAATCTCAATTAAATTTTTTCACACTATCTGCTGATATACCCCAAAACTTAAGTTGAGGTTTTATCTACCAATCGTATGTTTTTGTACAAGTCAGCTTGTAAGAATCCATACAAAATCACCAGCTTGTACAATTCTTATGAATTCTCATGAGATTGGGTTGTTAAAATCAGATTTCTCTGATTCTGATAGCAGATTTTAGCAAATCTCTTGATACACGTGAGATTTCTTCTGGAACTCCAGAGCAGACACTTACAATTAATAGTTTTTTTTTAAATCACGATAAAAATCTGTTTGCTCTCCATTTATTCTCATTGCTATCTAGTACAAAATTAGATATTAAAAACTAGATGTTAAATCTGATCTAGTTTCTTTCACAACGGGCAGATTTAACTCAACGGTGTTTGACTCATGGACTGCAAAATTAATTCCGTAATTCTCAGTGAAGGCCGTATTTGACAGTATGTAGGCCAGAGCCTAGACTTTTGCCGTCTTGCCAAAGCCAGGTGAACCAAAGGACATACTGAATGTGTAAAGGTAAAAACTTTGCAATGACTGCACTCATCCTTCCTCTGCTCTGAAATGGCCTTTATAAGAAGAAAGAGAATTGAAAATTAATGTGACATAGAGGGAGGGAGAGAGAGAGAGAGGGAGATATTTTATCCTCTGCAGGGACTAATAAATATAAACTGATGCAGCTGTCAAATATTAGCGATATCTGATATGTTGGAGCTGTAAGTGACTGCTATAATCACGTTTAAAAGAACGCCTCACACAGAGGCTTATGTACACGTTTTTAGTGATGTAGGCTTGTTTACGTGTGAGAACGACAGAAAAAGCAGAGCCTGGGGACAAAGCTAAATCGAGTGATGGTGTGTCTGTCAAGCTGCTAGTCTACTTGTTAATGATTGTCGTCGGGATCTGAGCCTCCTCATTGCACCTTCCCGAGAGATGCTATCGTGTACGCGAATGCGCCGTGGTTATCCAACCCATTCTCTACAGTCAAATCCATTTCAAGCTCTTGGACAAGTTCTGCTAGCATTTAGTGAGTTTATTGGTGCTCTTGTTGTGTTTATTACCAGCGTACAATGAAAAGGCAGCAGGTTTAATTCTCGCACACTAAAGACTGTGGAAAACTGATAAAACACAAGAGCGTGAGATGAAAGTGAGCTCGTAAAAAAAGAAACAATGAATGCGCGAGGGTAAAAAGGGAGACTTAATGACTGTGTTTGACTGACGGGGATTAGTGCTGTAAGCACACGCGGTGTGATTTGGGTAATTACAGTAGTGCTTTCCTGCTGAGACTGACTGTTACCTTGACACTGCGGCAGTGCTCTAAAGGAGTCCTTGAGGAGCTGCGAGGATGACTTGACACTCCAATAAAAATGGCTCGGAGGAAAACAGATCCGGTATCACCCCTCGCCTTGTTAACATCATCAAATAAAACAAGTGCTTGAGGAAAAGTTACAAAAAGTGCAGTGATCTTCCTCACCCCGCACACACGTCACTCAAAACTCATGCCACAGGGCGAATTGCGGAGCGAGAACTGAATTCTTGAAATGAAAATATTTCATGTCTTTAAAATGAACCTTGGGAAAATAGCTGTATTTACTAAATTTTCCCATTTTCTCCTGTGCTTGTCCATACAAAACGTTCTGCCGTGATGCCTGGGTGTTTCTGTGCATTTGCAAGGGAGTTCTGGGTGATTGCTAAGGTGTTACTTGATAGACCAATAAAGGGATGGTTCAGCCAAAAATAAAAGTTCTGTCTTCAGTTATTCACCCTCATGTCACTCGAAACCCTCTCGAAAGACTTGCGTCCATCTTTGAAACACAAAGAAAGATATTTTTAATGAAACTGGAGATAACATCTGTCCCTCCATTGAAAGTCTATTCCACCAATAAAGACATTGTAAAAGTGATCCATATGCAACTAAGTCTTCTGAAGAGACATGATTACTTTATGCGTTGAACAGATTTAATTTAGCCTTTTATTCATATATAAAATCAAATATGGTAAACAGAAGCTCCGTACTTGACGTTGTAGAGCAAACCTCATTAGTTGAAAAGTCTTATGGATTTGGAATGACATGAGGGTGAGTAAATGGCAGAATTTTTATTTTTTGGGTGAACTATCTCTTTCAACATGCATTTCTTATATTATATTATTATTATTATCTTTTATTATATTATTTTTTATTTTATCTTATATGATATTTTTTTTAGCCAGATTGCATTGACATCAGTGTTATTTTAGTGTCATTTAGATACTATTACAGTTTTTATTTATATTCTGAATTAGTTTTCATTTTTATATTTTCTGTTTTTAATTTTAAAGTTTTGTTAATTTTGTTGTGTTTTTTTGTCATTTTTATTATTATTTTTAATATGTCTCTATAGTTTTCACAAATTTTTGTTTCAGTTTTAGTTTTAGTTATTTTAGTACATCAAGCTAAACTTGAAAAAAGAGAATTGTTGCCTTAACAACTATTAACTATTATAACCCTGATTTACATCATCTTACACTTACCTGTTCAAAATGCAAATGCATATTACATGACCAATTGTGTTTACCAAAATATTTCCATTATTTACTGTATTTTAAAGGGATAGTTCACCCAAAAATTAAAATTACCCCATGATTTATACTCACCCTCAAGCCATTCTAGGTGTATATGACTTTCTTCTTTCAGACAAATACAATTAAAGTTATATTAAAAATGTCCTGGCTCTTCCAAGCTTTATAATGGCAGTGAATGGCAGCCCAAAATTACACTTTCATTGCCTTGCGCTTTTTCCGTAAGTTGAATACGGAAGGTGGTCTGGCAGAAGCTAGATATTTTACTTTATAACGTTAAATACGGATATTTTTCTCACACAAACCCATCGCTTCGCTTCAGAAGGCCTTTATTAACCCCCCGGAGCCGTGTGGAGTACGTTTATAATGGATGGATGCACTTTTTTGGGCTTCAAATTTTGGGCTGCCATTCACTGCCATTATAAAGCTTGGATTTTTTAATATAACTCCGATTGTATTCATCTGAAAGAAGAATGTCATATACACCTAGGATGGCTTGAGGGTGAATAAATCATGGGCTAATTTTCATTTTTGGGTGAACTATCCCTTTAAAAACTTTGACAGATGTTTTACGTCATTTCTTGTGTTTCCTTTCTTTAAAAATAAAACATTAAAGAATGTTTTTAAAAGTTTTGAAAATGAAGTGATTTAAGCACTCTCTTTATGACAAAATATGACAAACAAGGTAAAAATCACAAGTCCAGTCACTTAGAAAAGAAACAGCACCTTTCCTCAAGCTAGATGATTTAGATTAGATGATAGGTCTGTAGCATTAATGAGTTACACACCAAAGTTTCATATTTTGTTTAAATCTCTAACCATAATTATGAGCAATAATAATAGTGATGGTACCTTAGCAAACACTGCTAATTACTGTTCTATTGATCTTGGGGCTCTGAGAATTGAAACGTGCAAATGTTTGCTGTTTTAAACAATGCTTGCTAAATTTATCCTCCTCCTTTAAATGAGTTTGAAAAATGTTCAAAATGGGTCATGTTTGTCAAAAAGATTGCATCAGTCTGTTAAATGAGATCTGCAGTATAACGTGCCTGTATATGTGGCTTCATGACGATGTCAGGCCTCTGATAAGGTCCAACAAGACCTTTACCTTTTTTTGTGCTTGTTTGTAGATCAGCCTTATAGATCAGGAGAAAATTGTACAAGCCTCTATATTGTGTTTGCATTGAACACCCTCCCCACACTCACATTCTAGCTCCTCTGTTTAAGTTTTTCTATAGCTCTATGTTAATCAGTTAGCCATGGTTTTTCCCCTTACATGTGACTGATTGCCTGGCTCATGTGTGAGTGTGTGGTCGGGCATTTGAAGGTCAGTAAGATGATTGCTCTTGTGGGATTCCTGTGCTGTTTATCCCCTCTTTCCTCATCTGTTTTCCCCCCTTTCTCATCTGTTCCTTGAGTAAGTGTTGATAGGACCGTGTCTGCTTTTTAAATAAGATCTGGCAGTTGTGTTACATGTCCCTGAGATTGGATTTTGCCAAACTAATTTCCAATCTCTCTCTCCCTCACACACTCCATCTTTCACTCACTTACTCTTTCTCTTTTATCTTTTTATGTTGGTTCACAGCTACACGATGGATTGATTAATGAATTTCAATTTGGGCCCAAGCATGATGGAAAGGAGAAACAGAGACGGGGAGAGGGAAGGAAAGATAATCATAGTGCGGCCTATGCTGGCATTCATTAAACCAGCCCTATACTGGACTAGTCTAGCTGGGTTTAATTGGGTGCTTGAAAGGCCTCTGGAATCAATTGACTTGGAGAAAGGGATGAAGAGCGGATGAGAAATAGAAACAGTGAAGGGATAGCAGATGGAATTAAAACTAGGCTGCCTGGAGGTTGCAACTCTCCTTGAATTGATTTCTGGACTTACTAGGGAAGGGTGGCAAAGTGTTCGGTAAAATATGGGCTAAACCCATATCATGCTTATTTCTATACTTCAAAATATCTCCAGTTCCTGAAGCACTGTGGTCCTAAAAACATTTGAATGTCATTGCATTTTAAAATATCAAACCAATTTGGTGTTCAAAATTCACAAGATTTTATAAAAAAAAAAAATAAAGATGTATAGTGACACTGTTAGTGGGGCTAATGTGGCGAATTACACATGTGGTTACTTTAGCAGTCCACTGTCAGGTGACCCACAACGTCAGTCATGCCACTGTTCTTCGCCGTTTATGAATATGATGACTCCTCTCCTGTGGCCTCATGGTATAGTGAAGTGCTCATCAGATCCACACTTCAGAATCTCAGTGGAAGCGGTAAATCATTTGGGTATTTTTTCTTGTATGGTTTAATGACTATTCTAAATTTGGACGTGCTACTTGACATACAGCTTTTTGGAAATTATGTAATAGAGATTTCGACACAGGGATTGAAAAAAATGGCTCAGAAAAGGGAAATGTTATATATTTTTTTTCCTGTTTTGCTGATGCCAGTTGGTTTGATTTTTTTTATAATGCATTGATATTCATATATTTTTTAAGTGTTACTTATGTAATAAAATACATGCTGTTCAAAAGTTTGGGGTCAGTGGGATTTTTGTTTTTAAAGAAATGAATACTTTATTGTCACATTTGATCAATTTAATGTATCTTGCTGAATAAAGACATTTAGAATTTTACAAAAGATTTCCATTTCAAATAAATGCTGTTCTTTTTCACCAATGAATCCTAAAAAATGCATGGTTTTCACAAAAATATTTAGCAGCGCAACTGTTTTCAACATTGATCATCATCATATTAGAATGATTTCTGAAGGATCATGTGACACTGAAGGCTGGAGTAATGATGCTGAAAATTCAGCTTTGATATCACAGGAATAAATTACATTTTAAAATATATTAAGAGAGTTTCAAAGTATTCAAAGTGTAATAATATTTCACAATATTACTGTAAAGCTTTCAAAAACATTAAAGGTGTCATGAACATGAAAATTATTTCATAATGTTTCCTGAGGTGCACTTATAACGTTTGTATGATTTGTACATTAAAAATTGTCATAATTTAGAAATAAAAGGCCATTTTCTACCCTGATTTTAGCCTCTGATTTGAATGCTCTGTTTGAAGGGCGTGTCTGCTGTGAGACTTTAGTGTAAACGCCCACTGCTGTAATTGGATAACATCTTTGTATATGAAATGTGAAACTCTCTTGTAATTTTTTACTACGTTTTTACTATTACAGCTGTTAACTAATCGTGAAAAGGGTTGATTATAGCATTATATTTAGATCTACTCCTGTCACATGAAAGCCAGTGATGAGCATTGTAGCCGATGACAGACATGAATGCAGTGATCTCATCATTGCAGCTCAATTTTTGCACTCTCACAAATGCTTTCATGATAACTAACAGTGCAAACACTATGTAAATAAAGACTGGTGTCCGGTGTAATGAGGAAGTTTTGAGTTCTGAAACTTACAGGATGTTTTACAGTACAATGATGTCATGTCAAAAGATCATCAAGGAAATTTTGATTTTCCCAATTCATGACATCTTTAAAAAACACACTGACCACAAACTTTTGAGTGGTGGTGTATATGCACTCACTGACACGTGCATTACTCCAGCATGATCAGTCTGTCCATATTTAACTGCACACTCAATCACGTTCACATTTTTACAGCATGGCTCAGTACGAGCAGGCAGGGGCTCTGGTGTGGTTCACTATTGCTTTTTTAAATTGCCCCACGGACCAGTGGTCATCAGCTTGTCTTACCAGGCTCAGCAACTATCTAAATTATTAATCTAAGTCTGGGAGCATGGACACATCACAGCAAACCCCAGAGGCCAGACAGGTCTACTGTCCAGACAGAGAGACAGTGCATATCAGACATTTTACCCTGTATCCTTTCTTGATAAATGTAATGTAGGTTGGAGCAGTGGCCCTGTGGTTAGACATGAAAACCAATGAAAGAGAAGCAAGCTCAGTTCCATCTCATATCATGTACTGATCCCTCTCTTCTCTTAGATTATTTCCTTTCTCCTCTCGACTTACCCCTGTGTCCAAAACCTTAGACTAGTCATTTAATGACTAAACAGGCAGCGATTGAGTATGAAGGCACCTTCTAAGGAAACTTGTTTCACACTGGCAGTCAAGGCACCATAACACCACAAATAAAATAAAATAGTACATGTGACCTACAGAGCCTTACCTACTACTTTTCCCACTCAGGTCAGTCCAATGCAGCCGATGTGCTGTTAATCGCTTGCGAGGTCATTGTGTGTATTTCCTTTCTACCTTCTCCGAACAAATGAGTCAGTATTTCTTAAGTGTTGTATTCATTTTGGGCTTGTTGAGGAAGCCGTGCAGCAGCAGGAATTAATTTCTTCTTTGCAGTAGTTATGTGAAGCAGCAGCATGCTGCGTGGTGATTAAAAGCGCTTCACATAGAATATGAATAAGAGCATAAATCACGCCGAGCGGTGGGACGCGTAATGAGAGAAACCGCTCACGTGGTATGTCTGGGTCAATCCGCGATCTCAGCGATTACTGAAGGTCATGGGAGGGGATGAATTAAGATAAAGAAGATAGCAGCACAAAAACATTCACATTTTTGCTTATTACATGAACTGAAGTTAAAACTCTGTTATACAGGGAAAAGTTTACTCCTGTAAAAAAGTTTTTATGTCTCATATCCCTTGTGCCCTACATGCAGTAGATGTTCCATGTTAACCATAGATACTGTAATGCTAGTAAAACCATTAGTTATAATCAAATAAATACATGCAGTGCTTAACTGCTCAAAAACTTGTAATCTAATTTAAATTATATTAAATATTATTGTAATATTTTTCCATTTATGAGGGCTGACATAAATGTTTTGTGACAAAAGGCTGAGAATAAAAGGTTTTATCTGTGCTTCATAAACCTAGAAAGATGTTTTGTTTTACTTTGCTTTGTTTTTGTTTTGATTTGTGTATTTTATTTTGTGTATTTGTTTCGTTCTGTTTCGCTTTGCTTTTTGTTTTGCTTTTGTTTGTTTTTTGCTTTCCTTTACTTTTTGTTTTGCTTCTAGTTTTTTTTTTTGCTTTGCTTTTTCGTTTGCTTTTAGTTTTTTGCTTTACTTTCTGTTTTGTATGGAAGCTTGTTATTGCCACTGAATAAAAAAAGGTAATTGCGACTTCTTTTTTTTTTTTTTTTTTTTTTTTACAATTCTGACTTTTTTTCTCGCAATTTCAAGTTTACATAAACTCACGATTCTGACTGTTTTTCACAGAATTGCATGATATAAAGTTGCAATTGCCAGTTATAAAGTCAGAATTGTGTGATTATAAACTTGCAATTGTGAGTTATAAGCTCTTTTTTTTCTCAGAATTGGACTTTATAACTCGCAGTTCTGACTATTTCTTACAATTGTGAGTTTATATCTCACAAAAAGTCAGAATTGTGAGATAAAAAGTTGCAATTATCCTTTCATTTTTTTTTATTTCGTGGAGGAAACAAACTTGCATGGTTTTGCTTTTTGTTTATGCATTTTAAATTCTAAATTCTGTAGTCACAGTTGATGAGATCTTCTTCAGGTTGTTATATCACATTTCCGCTAAGTGTGATTTTCCTCAAATACACCATTAGAGACCTAGATCACAAAAATAGAACGAGAGATCAAGAAAGAGAGGAGAGAAATCATGACACATGGAAAAGGGTGACAGACAGACAGACAGAGAGGGAGATGAAAGCCGCCTGTGTATCAGCTTTCTCTCACCTATCCATCACCTTGGCGGCAGCAGGTCTGTGGTTGGGCCTGTTTGCTGTCACTGAAGCTGTAGTGAGGGAAGCAGCCATTTTACATCATTGATTTACATTAGTCAGAGAAGAAAGCTGAGGGATGAGTGAAGGGAGTGACTCACACGCACACACACACTCCCTTGTGTGCAGCCTTTTAATATTGCATTGGGTGTTTGGTGTCTGCTTTCTACTTGATGGGGTTTAATTTAATCTACGGTGGCTAACTTTCTCTCTGTGTGGGGCTCTTTTGAACGCACTGACAATTACAGAGATAGAGAGGAGAGGGGGCAGAAGAGGAGAAAAGCCAAAGTAACAAGACAGAAGAAGATGGAAGAAGAAAAAGGGGATTATGGATGGAGGAAAACATAAGTGGGAAGAGAGAATGAGTGGAGGATTAGAGGAGAAGGTGATGGAGTGACAGAGATGTGTAAAGATGAAGAGGAGAGAGGGTCAGTGTGGGCTCATGGCTAGAGGCAGAATGCTGAATGATGGCTGAGCGTGTGCCTCCTGTCAATGTCACCTTAACAGCTCTCACTGCTGCAGAGGAAAAAAAAAACACTTCTTTTCTTACAAAGACTCTCATCAAGTGGTTGACCTGATTGGTTCAGGCCTTCCTCAATTGCTCAACTCTGTCCAATAGAGTTGTATCATATGATAACATTTTACTTTCTGACTTTTTCTGCTTTAATAAGACACATGATTAGTTTTGCTCATAATTTGTTTCCGTAGAATGATACCAAAGGATGATAGAGAAGAATTTTTTTAATATTACTGAATTCTCTTTATTTTCCAGAAAATATTTTAACAATGTGCTTTGGCTGCAAGACAGTAGTTAAAAATGTAAAAAGTCCTTTTCTGTCACAGTTAAGATCTTATGTATAACACATCTGTTAAAATTGTATTTATCTGTTTGTTCGTTTCTCTTCCAGACAATATTTTAATAATGTGCTTTGGCTTCAATTCAAGTATACGATAATATACAAAGTATATATAAAAAGCTATTTTTTAAATATTGTGTTTATAATATTACTCTTACTATTTTGCTCCCACAGTAGAATGGGTCTTTATACATGAAAATAAATATCTTTTAGATTATATTTTAGAGAGAAAATAAATATTTTACTAAATGTATTTTTACAGCTGTCAAAGTTAATTGTTATTATATTTAACACACATCCAATTTTGATAGTATTACTGTGTTTCTTTCTTTCTTTTATTTATTTTTGTATGTATTTATTTTCCAGATAATATTTTAATAATGCTTTGGCTTCATATGTGTATATATAATATCAATTATTTATTTTTTAAATGTATTTTTACAGATGACAACGTTAACACATTATTATGTTTAATACATCTGCAAATTTCAATCATTTATTAATTTATTTTCTAGCTAATGATTTAAAAATGTGCTTTGTCTTCAGTACAGTGTATATAACAATATAAAATAATTTAAGCAACATGTTGTGTTTATAATATTAGACTTCTCATACAATATAAATGGGTATATATACGTGAAAATATATATCTGCCTATATATTTCAGAAAAGGGGTCTCTTTGCAAGAAAATCACTATATTTGGGGTCCTTGGAACAAAGCACTTTGAAAATCCCTGTCATAGAAACTTGGGCATGAGCTCCTTTGACTTGCTGCAACAAGCATGCACCTAGCAACCGCCCAGAACACCCTAGCAACACATTAAAACCACTCAGAACACCTTTGCTACAAGCTAGCAACACCCAGGAACCCATCCATCTTTGCGGTTAAATAGATCCAATGGAGAGTTAAAGGAAATTATTTGAGGATAGAGAGTGGTAATGACATCAGGATACGTTGCATGCCAGGCTTGACCATGTTTAATCCACATGACATCATAGTACCCTTTGACCCTGATTCTAATACATTTTGTTTTGTCTTGAGGCCGAAAAGAACACCATTTCAACCCTGCTTTTGTCTCGGGTGAATGGTGGGCCACTAATTACCTCTCCTCCCCTTTCAGTCTTTGCTCTTCTGTAATACAGCTTAACATATTCACATCCCACCCTAAAGATGTTCATGAATATGCATGAGTCCCCTCAGTTTAATCCTCATGATTGACAGGTTGACATCTTAATCAGAGTGATTGATGGAGCACTGATTCCATTCGATCGGATATCTCCTCCTCGCCCCTCCCTCCCTCTTTCTCCTCATACATTCCTATGGCCGTTCCCACACTGTCATTAGCCATCACGCTAAGTAACTTAACCTCCCTCACTAAGGTCTCTTTAAGCTCTCATCCTGATTGCTTAGTCTGAATAAACTTGTTGCGCTCTGTTTTGCGTGAGTGTGTGTTTTTGTGGTGTGACGCTCACTAAGCCCCCCTGCTCTGGTAATTGGACCTGCTTTCTCCGAGCCCAGTAGGAGCTGGCAGTGCGGTGGGAAAAAAAAGGCCAGAAAGTCATTCTGTGTGTCCAAATGCACTGCACAAATCCATGACATCAGTATTCTGGTCAGACTTCAGTTCAGACACAAAGAAAAGAAGTGAAAAAGGAGGGGAAGGCGAGAGAGAATACGAGACTGAAAAAAGAGGCATGCACAAAAGTCTTTTGACTAGGAATTAAATGTGGCCCGTAGCTGGCTCTTTTTTTCATACCATGTCTTGGAGCAAATACGTTTCATTTTGCTGCCATTTAAAAAAAAGATATTGAGAGTTTGATGATGAAATAAGCGCTTTATGTTTTAAGTGGGTTTTGTGACTTTTCTCCCTTGTTTTTCAGAACAAGGTGGAATCAGACAACTAGAACAGCCGTGAGCCTGATACTCTGGACCGACAGGTGAGTGACAGGATGTTGGTCAAATGACACAGGCACATACCAAGTCTTGATGAGAAATTGGCTTATTCAAAAAAGCTGCCCTCTTGTATTGGACCCTCCCAGCTGTATTGGACATGCTGATCATTCTATATATTGAACAGAAAAAAAAAGAAAAGTACAGCAGTGGAACCATGGTATAGTGACGGTGATACCATGGTGCTATAATACACAGTGGCCTCAAAGTGTTTGGACACTTAATCTGCACTTACAATATTTCAAATTTTATTACATTAGATGCAATACATATATATATCAACCCCAGTGTCATAATAAAAAAGAAAAAAAACAATAAATGCGTATTATAAGTAGTATACATTCAAAAGTTTGGGGTCAGTCGGTAAGATTTTTGAATGATTTGGAAAGAAAGTAATTTCTTATGCTCACCAAGGCTGCATTTATTTGATCAAAAATACATTAAAAACAGTAATACTGTGAAATATTTGATTTATATATCTATATCAAGAAACAGTCTCTAATGTTGAAAACAGTTGTGCTGTTAATTAATAAAACCTAACATTAATGTTTTTAATATATTATTATATTGTAATAATATCACATTTAATAAATTGATGTAGAAACAAGATAAAGACAGTTTTAAATATTTGTTTAATGGCATCTTTTTATGAAAGAAGGCCAGTATCACCGATACCAGTACTGATACTCTCTATGAAATTGATTTTTTTTCTCAATTTATAGGCATTCAGCATTACTTAATTCAGCATTAATTTAAAGCTATACATTTTAACATTTATTAGGATTTAAAAAATATAACAACTTTTAATTTAAGTCAACTTAAAACAATCTTCACATAAACCCATTGTAATAAATGTCACATTTAGCTGTGGCTTTAATATATCAGGGCTCATTTTTTTCTATTGGCCCAGTCAGACCTGTTCAGATTTTTACTTGCCCTGCTAAAATGCACAAAAAGTTATTGTTTTCATTGTTTTTTACCCATGTAACCTTGTGACCAGTGCTGTAAGATTTTCAGCTAGGTCTAACAGGTAGGAAATATACAGAAATTGAATAAAGTTATCAAACACTTCAGTCTTCACTGCATAAATGATAAATTAAATATAGATTAATCCTTATTAAAGCTGCAAAAGTTATTCAGTCAAGAGCGGGGGGGGGGCGGGGGGGGTCTAATGATATTTCATGCATTCTGACTTATTTACACTTATTTTGAGTTGGACGTATGATGGAGTATTTCTGTGCCAAATACACTCCTTCAGGATTCGAACAAGTTTCGGAAAGTTTTTTTTAGAGTATGGCCCTTTACGAAGTCATAAAGACTGGGATTCCTTGTATGGGCACTTCTCCCGGATGAGCGCGTGTGCACATCAACCAGAACTAGAGCAAGAGCGTCAACAACGAGCTTCGTTCGGGTTACGGGAGCCGTTGGCAGTGCTGTCATTTTGTTTTTAGACCACGAAATCAAAAATGTCACTAAAGAAGTGTGTTTCTGTTTGTGAGGGAGACTCTTCGGAGATATGATGGATGCAATACTACTCTGTAGGTACTCAAGATTAACATGAGACTGGCAGAAACTGTGTGTGTTATGCCCCCTTTAATGACAGTTTATTGTGCTGCTGTCACTTTAAGACCTGCCGCTGCTGCACATGATGCGTATCTCACATGCATCACATTTTCTCACACTCTTTCCATTCAAGACTTCATTTAACTCATTTTAGACTGTGCTTGCTAGGATACTTGACAAAACGGCATTTTGGCATAATTGTGTTTTTGTCTGTTCAAGCGCTGTCTGAAGTGGCTTTCTGTGCGCACGAGTGTGTGTGTGTCACACAGACAGGAGATTCACAGACGTGCGCCAGTACAGCACTGCGTTCTCTTTTGTGTCTTATAGCACTTAAATGGTTTAAAATCATTTGCATGAGTAAGAGCGTGATCATATAATGTTCTAGTCATCTAGTACATTTTTGTATTTCTTTATTTTACATTTATTGTACATGTAGTGTCCATGTATTTTTAGTGACATTGTATTTCATGGTACAGACTCATTACCATGGTACTTTAAAGAATGCTGCTATTAACAGGGTACATTGTAAATACCATAAATACCATAAAATGTGGTATTACTATAGTACATGTCCAAAAAACACCATGATACTTTGTGTGTGAGAGTGAAGTGAGAGCGTGTTATGATGTCTATGTACCAGATAGGAATCGTTGATGCATAAGGAAAAACAGAAATGACTATATAAATATATGAATGAAATAAAAGGGGTAAAAGTAGGACACGGGGTCAGAGCTCTGTGGGGTTCTCAGCTACAAACACACGCATATACAGCATGACCTTTTTGCATGGTAGATCGACCCTCACTGAAAACACACAAAGGCTTCATTACTTCTGCCTCATAAACGCTTGCAATGTCCTGACAAAGAATGACCTCACATACATACGGACATACACAAACACACATACAACACCAGTCAAAGTTTGGACACACCTACTTATTGTTTTTATTAGTATTTTCAACACAAATGGAAGTATGGGAATTAGGTAGTGACCACTAGGCTTGCTTCGATAGTCGGTGTTGCCGGTGTTACCGGTGTTCAGGGGTTTTTTGGCAAAATAAAAGCTCTATGATTCAATTTTTGAAAGCAAAGAAAATAAAGACATCCCTAAATGTTAGTATTTTTCATAAAAAAATAGTAATATCACTTTATTTTAAGATGTCCCTGTTACTGTGTAATTATACGATAATTACTGAGTAATATTAATATACTATAACAACATACTATAGGGTTAGGATTGGGGTTTTGTTTATGTATAATTTAGTTATTACTACAGTAAGTACATGTAACAAGTACAATTGCATAATTTAATGAAATAAAAATATAATAATAATAATTTAATATTATTACAGTTGTGCTGCTTAATTTATTGCATCTAGGGAGAACTACCCCCCCCCCATTTTTCCTATATCCTATTTCCTCTACCATTTAAAGCTTATATATTACTCATATATAATTATCATTATTTATATATTATATTGCTATCTGAACTGTACCAGTCACATGCAGAATGCTTACATGCTAGTTTGAAATGTCTTTCTGCATGACCCAGAGGTCAGTGAACTTTCACCTACGATTTAATCCTAGGCTTTATGTGAGTGCTTGGATCAGTTCTGTTTATTCCTCCCACACTCTCTCTATCCCACACCCACCCAGCAAAAAGATTCCTCTGATAAAGATCTCCCTCTCTCCATCTCATACACACCCACATGCTCACACAATATGCATATGGTTTCAATCTTTCCAGCTGTCCCACAGTTGCAGTCATGAGAGGCCATCCTGGAACAATACAGCGTGTGTGTGTGTATGAGATGTCTCTGAATATGAAGAGTAGAAAAAGACATCGGAGAGGAGTGGAGGATAGAGGCAATGGGTGAGAAAGAGACATGGCCTGTTTTGTCTCCCAAGGTTTCTGTCTAAGTCTCACATTCTCCTTCACACACACACAAGCACGCATACTCTCTAGGGATGAGATATGCTCTAGAAAGTAGGCATCCTGATTTCCCAGCAGGCTGGGAACATCAGGTTCAATCTGCCCCTCACTCTGTTTTGTTTCATTTTGTTTCGCCCTGTCTCTGTGAGGTTACTGTACATTTCTCAGTCCCAGTTCTGTGGTGAATGGTGGCTGGCTTAGTTATAGTCTAAGACCAACATTATACCAAGTTTACATGCATTATACTTTTGGTTTCAGTCACATAAGGCAGTTTGGGTGAAAAGTTTAAGGGACCCTAAAAAGATGCATCTGAACTATCTGACCCACAGAGAAGTTATGCTATTTCTGCTGCACAACATCTTTATTTGACTGTTGTTTACATAATCTAAGCTTCTATTGCCCAGAAAAAATAGCTTTATTTAGGTGATTGGTGTTTTAAATGCAGTTTTTCTTTTCTTTTCTTTTCTTTTTTCTTTTCTTTTTTTTTCTTTTCTTTTTTTATTTATAGTTTGGATAAAAGTGAGTTTCTGTCTCTCAAGTTTTTATCGACTCACCAGTGGTCGATAACGTTCTGTTTATTATAAGTGCACTGCAGTTTTTTTTTATTATATTCTTGTATTGCTAAATAAAAAATAGTTCAAATGATGTATTACGACAGGCAATAAGATGGAGAGAAGACAAACTGGTATGAATGGGCCGTTTATAGCTGTTTTTAAACTACCTGTACAAATACTTTTCCCCTCAAAACTGCAAATAACTTCCATGTCCGCCACATTATAAACATTTTTCCACTTTGTTTCATTTTATTTCCTTTCACCTGGTTTGGAAGGTATAAATAACTCCTTCAGAGACATGAGTCAGTGTACTTGTTTTCTTTTGGTGTCAGGAACAACCTTCTCTTTTGTAAAAACAAAAAAAACAAAAACAAAAAAAAAATTGTTACAAGGACAGTTTTTGTTGTTTGTCTGCAGTCCACCCCCTCATCAGATGTGCCAAAGCTCTTTAAAGCTGGTAAAGCATCCGTAGGTGTACGTTTGAGCTGTCAGTCAAGCTTCACAACACAGTGACTGGCAGATGGACTCTGTTTTCTAATAAGGTCATTCTTCTTTCTTAATTGGGCATATTCTTGGTAGCCAGCGGTACCCAATCTAACACTCTGGAAAAAAATAATGTATGTGTAATCTCGAAAATCCCAGTAGAGAGCCAGAGCTAATCCATCATTCTATTTCTAAAGGTTATTTTTGGAGAAAACTTCATTAGAAATAGCACTCCTTTGAGTGTATGTCAGCAAAAGTGTTGGTTGAGGCGAGATGTGGGAGGATGTGGGATGAATAGCGTGTGCGTTTTTAGATGTGTGTTTTAATAGAGCGACAAAAAGTTTTTTGGTTTGTGGTTGAATATTAATTTCTGAAAGCTGCACCATTTTGTGTTCGGACAAAGCATTGGGCATCTTCGTTTAGATTGGCTTCAGCAAGTGTCCTGCAGTTGTATTAGTGTGTGTGTGATTTACTGTATGTTTGAGTGTGTGAGATGAGAGGAGGGGCCGTGACCCATCCCGCAGTGCTGTTTGTATTTTTCCGTGGTCTGCTGCCGTGGACGTGTAGAGATTTGTTACCTAGGGTACCATTTATCATAGTAACAGCATCGTGCAGGGGCAACATGGGAGGAAACCAATCATCCATCATATACATGGCCTGTCTCCACAGCAACACCACGGCCCGTGACCAGAGTCAGAGGGGCTGCTGGGGGATTGAGTGGGTCACTTAGATTATGTTCAGACTGCAGTTTTTCTCAAATCAGATCTTTTCAGGCAGACTGTCCACTCTATTAATTGTAAGTAACCAAATAATATTTGTGCGTCCAGACATAACCAATGTACCTGCAATGTTTGCTTTGGTAATGACATAGGCCTACCCAAGTTTTTGACGAGGCTTTCAAAGCGGATGCAGGAAAAATGGTGGTGCATCATATCTCGCTCTCCAAATAAGCGCCCCGTCGAGTTGCGGTGCAGAAAAACTCAGCAAGACTGGTATATATTGATGTTCCATGCTGTAGTCACGTCCGGCTTTACTGTGCAGCAGTGTTTCCATTACCGATTTTGATGTTATTCTTGTGTCGCATTTTGAGTGACACAAAAGACAATTTGAAATCTGATTTGAGTGCCCGGACTAAAATGCATCTGTAAAAATCTGAATCGCATATTGATAATCTGATATATCGCATTTAAATTGCATTTCAAACCAACTCCAAATGTGGTTTGAATCCGATTTATAAAAAGTTTGATTTCATGTGTATTTTTTTTTTTTTTTTTTTTTTTGCTGTCCAGACTTTCAAAAACCCATTCATAAAATCTTGATATGCAAAAAAATCTGATTTTTGCTGGCAGTCTGAACATGGCCTTAGAGTTCTGAACTGGACAGCTGGACATCTACAGGAGCTAATCTAATTGAGGGCATAC
Organism: Coreius guichenoti; assembly: GCA_039654105.1. Taxonomy (NCBI): domain Eukaryota; kingdom Metazoa; phylum Chordata; class Actinopteri; order Cypriniformes; family Gobionidae; genus Coreius; species Coreius guichenoti. The sequence continues at coordinate 27,559,649 of CM077178.1, forward strand.
CCTAGATTTGTATTGGTTTTGTTTAAAAGTAGGGTAGGTTTTTTTTTTTATATAAACACTTTTTGTACTGGTTGAAACTCTCTTCACATCCTGATAGCAATAGAACAGAGCTGTTCAGAGACTCGGAATTATGCGTTTCAATGTCAACACGATCAACGGCAAATTGAATCTGCAGCAGTCAGGTGGTACAAGTAAGAGTTCTGTAAATTGTTTACGTTCTTTATTATTGTAATGTTATGAGCTTTGAAACATGAGGTAGTTTAACGTCGACTCTTGTTTCATGACGCTTTGCAAACTCTGCTGTAAGCGTTCATGGGTGGGATCTCATGCTTTCAAAGCTAGCTTGCTATTGCTAGCTTCGCTGAAATTGCCTACCCTACATTTAAAGCTAATTAGAATTATGACTAAGGCCCCGTTTACACTAGTGCGTTTTCGTTTTGAAACACATAACTTTTGCAACGGTTACGCCTGTCGTCTACACTACGCCGGCATTTTTGGAAAAAGAAAACAGATACTTTTGAAAACGATGCAGACCCCGTTTTAGTTTGAAAACTCCGGGGTTGCGTTTCAGTGTAAACGGATCAAAACGGAGACTTGGCGTGGCTGCCCACATTACACTACCGGAACACGACAATACCAGACCAGGGCTGCGTTTCCCAAAAGCACTGTACGCCTAAGTTGTTTGTAGCGACCGTTGGTGGCTAATGCAGCCCAGAGTCTCTCTCAACGGCTCTGTAACATACCAGCCTCAACGACCGTGTAAACAATAACACGGATACTGAACTGCATGCTTTGCTGACTTTGTGGTCCTTTTTAGCAGCCGTTGTGCAGTTAAACGCTGTATTGTATGATACTGCAGCTGTCTACATGCGCAAGAGGCAACTGTTAACACTTGTACGCGCATGCCCAGTGTGCATGAACGATCATGTGATGTGCGTTTTCGGTCGTGTAGTGTAGCCAGAGATCGTTTCTGAAATGCAATGGAAACACCAGTGTAGACAAGGATTGTTTTCATTTTAAAATGAAAACGCATTAGTGTAAACGGGGCCTAAGTCAGACCAGAAAAATAGAATTTTTGAAATAAAAAAAAAATTTTTTTTTACTTATGAATCATTTTTACCTTTGAGGACGTCCCCAGTGACGACAAAGTTTTTATATATATATATATATATATATATATAAGAATTAGGAATTGTATCACATTATCACATAGCAATAAACAAAAAAATGCATACAAGGTGCACAACAAAAGTAAATATGCACACAAATAATTATGAAATATTAATAAAAATAAATATGAATATTAATTAATAAAAAAACTAAATAAAATGAAGAAATATATAAATAAATACACCCACATACTGCAGTTGCAGTTTAGTAATCAGATTGTGAAGTAAATTACTTTACTTTAATTAAAATGCTGTTTTAGTGTTATTTAAGCTTTTACGATAACTTTTTTAGCAGGCAATATGAAGAAGCACTTCTGTCTTTTCTACTAAGTGTCTGGGTGATTTATTTTTAAGTATGCAGACTTTGCACAACCCTGCAGCAACTGGGTCTTTGTAAACAATCTACTTCAATCCTTTGAGCCCTGGCTGCAGGTGTGTGTGTGAGAGACAGAGAGACCCCCTTCAGGGTATGATAGTGAGTATAGTATTTTTGGCAGTAGTTAAGGCCATTATACCAGCAAGAGTGTGGAAGAGAGAGAGAGAGAGAGAGAGAGAGAGAGAGAGAGAGAGAGAGAGAGAGAGAGAGAGAGAGAGAGAGATAGAGCTCTTTTTCACTGTGTCCACCAGGAATAGCAGCCACCCCAGGGGTCTCAACGAGACTTATTTCCCCAGTTGCTTGTATCGCTCTACCAGCAACGTCCGTTTTTACTAGTCCAAAAAAGAAATGTGGTGTGAATCTAATGGAGAACATGTACAGCCCTAATTATTAAATGTGCAAAATGAAATGTGCATTTTTTTCATATTAAAATACTTCTTCAAATCCCAGCTTATTATGTGAAGTAAACTCCTCTTTGGTGGAAATCACACATTATTTAAACAGACAAAAATGCTAGAGAATTTTAAGCTTTTAAATAGCTACTCATGTTGCTTGTTTGTGTGTTTGTTTTTTAAAGCATATTCAATTAAATTTAATACAGTAAATGCAGTATATATAAAGTAAAAATACTGTTTTTTTTGCATTACAGGTTTGTTTTTGTTTTTTTGTTTTTTTACTGTATTCTACCGAAAATTGTGGGATGCTTGACAATAATGTTACTGCAAAACAATCTGAATATTCCTAAAATAGGCTTAGTTTTATAATTGATGCATTGATTTCTCTTTTAGTTTTGGGGTAAAATATTAGCAGGCATTTCTTGGCCGTATTTGTGAGATTCGCTGAGCTGTTTTGTTTGAGAGAGGGTGGGGAAGAGGAGGGTCATTCTGGACTCTGTCTTTAATAAATAAACAATAAAGAAGCCAGAGCTTCTCAATCCCTTTTATATCTCCTGTGACATTCTGATGGATTACACAGCCATCTGCAGCAGAATGTGTGTGTGTGTGTGTCTGTGTATATGAGGGGAGGGGGGTGAGCCATATTTTACACACATATATAAATCAAGACAGGCAGTGCTTTGTTATGCGAGTTTGTCAGCAGGCCATTTGGGTTAAAGGGAGTGAGAGACAGGTGAGCAGGTTGAGGGTTGTGCATACAGAACAAAGATGGACGATAGATGACTGATGGGACAGAGAGAGATACTTCAGAGAGTGATTGAGTGTATGAACTTCCTTAATTAATCTGATCCTTTTAATGAGTCAGATCAAAGGTTCATGTATAATTAAAAAAGCAGAGCAATAATGCACCTGCTTCATCTGGAATTATGTGTGCGAGGAGAGAAGAGAAGTGGATTCTCTCAGTGAATCTCATAAAACCATGTCATATTTCATCCCAGAATCCAAAAATAAGAAATGGTACCATAATTGTTTGCTTTGTGGTATTATTTGCAAATCAGTTTATTTGTTCTAGCATTTGTTGTGCTGACTTTAATTTTTGCTCATTTTAGTTTTAAAAAATCAACTGTATTACTTTCTACTATATTACTACACATTATTGTATTACAGTGACAAAAATGTAATCACCAATCACCAAAAGAATCAGCAAGCAGCTGATATTAATGATTTTTTTTTTTTTAAGTATTTCTATTGGCCAGTATTGGATATTTAATTGTGCGTTATATTATATTATATTATATTTATTTTATTTTATTTATTTATTAATCTTCAGTGATGGCTAAATTTACTAAATGCCTAAATGTAATGAAAATAATGCTAAATCAATCAATCAAACTTTTTTTTTTCTATCTCTTTATTTCGATCTTTATTCAAGTGACCTGGAAATGTTCTCTTGAGATTCACCCACATATAAACCAACTAGTCTAGAAACTAGAAAAGTCTCACTGTCATATTTATGCCCCAAGGGTTTGTTTAGGGGCACAACCTTTTCGATTTATCATCTTGAACATTAACTCTCAACGCCTGGCCTTGACCTCCATCACCATCAACATCATCAATCTGCCGTGAGCTCAGGGTCCTTTCTGTAGTTATGCCCCAAATATCAGCAGGATGTTTTCTGAATCAGTTGACATCACAGATTGTACCCTTGTTATTAAATTGTCTTTTAATATGGCATCTCTCTTTTCAAATTGATTGCTTGCAAAATTGCCCCTCAGGAAGACAGAAATCATTGGTAATTAGGTTAATATGTCTGCAGTCCGGTGAGGAAAGAGCCTCTCATCCACGTCTCACTTTGTGCGCTAGAGCAGCTGTCAGAAAAGAGTGTTCAATAAGTTTGGAGATGAGAAAATGGCCTTATTTTCCTAAAGGAATGTTTTAAAAGAAGGGTTTAGGCAGCTCAAGCGATTATTACAGGATTATGTAACTTGGTGCTGAATGTCATTTGAATGCATTTATATGATATGATAATCTGATATAATTTGCTCTTTTTGTGGTTCATTTCAGCACAAAAGGCTTTTTCCATTAAGATATTACAGATGACTGACTCCTACCTAAGACCGCTCTAACAAGTTTTCACACAAACACAGCTCTGAGCCGTTGCAACCGATATTTGGGTTTTTTAAATTGACGCACCTTTTGGAAAGGTTATATACACCAGACATTTAATGGATGCTTTTTTGTTAATGTGTTTATTGGTTAGGACAGGCCATTCACACTACTGACATGACCACATCTCTGACACTTTCTATGGAATAATCCTGTGATCCTGAAGCATAAAAATAAAAAGTCTTATCTTAAATTATACTCAACAATCAAACAATAATATTCAAAAAAAGTATATAAGAAATAATTGATTAGTCAATAATTCAGTTTATATTGCCATATGCATGGTATGTACCATGTCGTTCAAAAGTTTGGGGTTCGTAAGATTTTTGTAATGTTTTTGAAATAAGTCTTTTATGCTCACCAAAGACTGTATTTATTTGATCATAAATACGGTAAAACAGTAATATTGTGAAATATTATTTATTATTAAAATAACTTATTTCTATAATATATTTTTATAAAGTAATTTTAAAATATTTTAAAAATGTAAAACAATTCCTGTGATGGCAAAACTGAATTTTCAGCATAGTTTTCAGTGTCACGTGATCCTTCAGAAATCATTTTAATTTGCTCAAGAAACATTTCTGATTATTATCAATGTTGAAAACAGTTGTGCTGCTTAATATTTTTGTGGAAACCGTGATGTTTTTTTTTTCATTATTTATTTTGATTAATATAAAGTTCAATACAAAAGCATTTATTTAAAATATAAATTTTTGTAACAGTGTAAAAGTCTTTCACTCTTTTAATGCATTCTTACTGAAAAGTATTAATTTGGTAGTGTACATATGCTTATCTAAAGATTTCAAAGTTTTTATCCCAAAAATGCTATTATGTCCTTACATCACTGATTAAAGGGATAGTTACCCAAAAACAAATAAAATTCCATATATATGAGAGAGCATAAATGACAGAATATTATTTTTTTTAGGTGAACTATCTCTTCAAGCATCTTTTGAACAGCCCAAGCTGCAATTACAGCTTCATAAAAACATGGCAAATTGAACTACAATGCGGCTAACCTGGAGCTTTTGCATAGACCTGCAATTATAGAAAATTAACAGCCTTGGATCCGAATCAAGAATTCAACAATGATACTATGACAGAAAATACGTTGCTTATTAGTTGAGTTCACAGTAAGCAGAGACACAAATAGGGATGATCCCTTCAGACCAGACAACACCCAAGTCTTTTGGCTGCAAGGTAGTGCCAGTCTCATTCCCTGAGTTTGCAAAGCTCTTCTTTTGTGCCCCGGCCATCCTACGTTAATTAAATACTTTTGTGATTGTACCTTAGATTAAAGATAGAGAGAAATAAGAACACCATCTTATTCTTTTCTTATTTCTGTTTCACTCACAATTCCTTGTGTCAGGAAGGGTTTGTTAAATTAGGACTAGCTAAATGATACAAGCTCCAAGAAGAGTTGTCGGAGATGACAAAGTACAGGCAGGGAATAATCAATGATGAGTACAGTTTGATGCATAGTATTGATTGGAACCAAAGTGAGTGTTGCTATGATTTAGTCTCAGGTGTGGTTGATCCAGAGTGGGCTTAGAGCTGGTATTGATCTCTGAGCTACCTGAAGGCTCCTGCCTGCCTGTCTGTGAAGTAGTGGTGCAGAGGAATGGAAGGACCCTCCATCAAAGTCACTGTGGGCTACTTGTAATGCACTTCTGGGATGAAGAATGAAACATTCAGCTCTGATAGGGGGAACTCCATTTTTTAGGTATTTCACAATTTAAGAAATCGTATGTGGTTTGAGGAAAGGTTTCTCGTGCGGATACTCTTGGGGTACGTTCCAGTTGCTTAATAGTTCCAATTGCTTGGTAGTATTTAGCCAAATTAAGTAAGATTACAAATCACAGGGAGTGTTTCTGTTTAGTCTGAAAGGCTAACTTTACCCTCCATTTATTGTTCACCATCTCAGTACTACACAGAGTTAGGCTAAAATAAATAAGGTGGAATGTGTGGGGTGCAGCATTTTTATTCAGGTAAATTAGTTTCAGATGTGATTTTACAAAGTTGTTTAAGGGTTTGGGACATACCTAAATAGAGTGGTTATTCAGATAGAAACACATCTATCATTGAGGTTGGAGTGAACTGATGTAAAAAAGCAACAAGACGGACTCAGCGTTTTAATATAATAAAGTCTGGAGCTGTTATTTATGACACCCACCACCACTTACTATGATGGCAGAGCGTGACTGAACATCTCAATTTTGGCGGAGGTGCTGATGCTATAAAACATACTGTAAACCACCCTAGTTTGAAATATAGAAATGACTCATATTGTGCACAGTTGTGTCGGGTATGTACAGTAGCTGTGTTCACTTCTGAAGGGGACTGTGAAAAAAAAAGTTTGACGAGAAATGAGTATGTTTTCATGCACAAATCTTGATCAGCTAACCTTGCGTTTAAGTATTTTATTTCCAATTCAATTCAGCTACATCTGATTCTTGAAATAGAACAATATTCTAATTAAATTATATGAATTTTAATTGGAAGTTGGATGTCTATGTAATCATTTTATTTGTAGTAATATGTTGGTTTGTTGTAAATATGTTCTTCAAGATCTGTTGTTTATTAATACTGTTAACCACAAACTGTTGATGTGCAATTGAGCAGAGATGGATATTTCTGGACTTGTGCTTCTCCTTTGTTTATATCATATTAAATAAAATCATATAGTCATTTGGAAAGACTTACCCTCTTCGCCCTCCACCCTCACCACTGGGGTTCCACAGGGATCAGTATTAGGCCCCTTTACTTTTTCCTATGGTGATTCTGTAACATCATTCTGTCTAATTTTAGAGATTTATTCAAGACACCCAGGACATTCATGACCCCCTACCACCCCCCACTCCTACAGTCTTCCCACTATTATATCTCAGCCAGCCTTTGTGATTTGCTTTTTAGTGGCGTTACTCCTCCATGACTAACTTAAAAAATCAAACTTGGACAAGCAACTATCTTTTATCTCTTTAACCCCCAGGGGTCTGCCGACGCGACCACCTCGCTTTTTTTCTTATCAGTGCGAAAGACTGTTAAGTGTCTACTTTTATTTGTGTACACTCACAATAAAAACAAAATGTTGTGCTTTTTGAAAAATAAAGAAAGCAAACATGATGCGCAATCTGCCAAATATTCTCTGTTTATGAAATCTGAGGTTCGCGAGCCTCTTCGTTATCCGCTAATACGGCCATGCCCACTGAGAGTGCGTTCTATTCAAAGGCAATTTCTGAGGTGATCCATGCAAGTATCCCCGCCCGCATCAACTCGAAACTCTTGTGGCCTTATTTCAGTGACTTAAATTTTTTAGTTTTTGTCAATAACCACGCATAAACGTTATCTCTCAAAAATACAAGCATGTACATACATGTTGCTCACATATTATGGTAGCCCAGTTTGTGATGAATACAGTGTAATGACACTTTTGCCATTAATATGTTCATAAGAAACTGAAAAAAAACCACAAATGTCAGAGCATGTCAAAACTTCTAAAGGGCCCCAAAACTGTCTCAGACCCCTAGGGGTTAAAGGTATAACAAACTCTCAATAAGACAAAATCTCACAATACAACTCAAAATCTTATTGGAATCACATGTATCTTTATATGAAATCTTTATAACAAAATAACATTATCCTATGTGTCTAAACGCTGCAGTCAAAGCCACTTAAATTTCAACTATATTACTGATCTGCCCGCATTGACACTATATGATAATTGAAATGAGCTGGATGACATCACCGTTTTCACCAGAGCCGAATCAAATTCCGTTGCATTATTTTCCTGTTTAACACTGTGAAGCTGCTTTGAAACAATTGCCATTGTAAAAAGCGCTATATAAATAAAGGTGATTTGATTTGATTAGTTGGGATGGTATTTGAAATAGAGATGGCAAAGCTCTTTTTCTCATTTCACTGTGAATCTGTGCCCTCTCCTCTGTAGTGACCATTTGTCACGGTACACCACTGTCATTTCTTGTTCCCAATTTTGGCAACTGTGCCTTTGCCTTGTGCCCCCTCTTTCCAATACAGACAGATGACAGCAATACCTCACCACTGTTAGCCTCATATCTGCAGGCTATGACCGTGAATGAGCAAAATGAAGAGTTTGTTGATCTTTTTCCATATCTCTCTCACTCTGTCTCTCTCTTGCTGCTTTGTCTTTGAGCCGTCCTTTGTGTTTCCGTGTGTCATGGGTATTTATTGTGGGAACGGCTGCGGCCTGTGAGTAGAGTTAGCTTACATGAGAATACACACTCACATGTTATTCTTCTCATTCCCTAGATGTGTGCATACACACCTCCGTCATGGAGTCATGTATCATCATTCACTTCATTACTTATCCATGATTTTCCTGCTCTGTTTACCAGTTCAGCAAAGAAAAGTCTCATAGAATTAAAGGGATAGTTCACCCAAAAATGAAAATTCGTTCCAAACCTGTATGACTTTTTTCTTTTGTGGAACATAAAGGAAGATACTTTGACTGCAAAGAAAAAAAAACAGTTTTCAACAAAATAATAATAAATGTTTTTTGATCATCAAATCATCATATTAGAATGATTTCTGAAGGATCATGTGACACTGAAGACTGGAGTAATGCTGCTGAAAATACAGCTTTGACATCACAGGAATGAACTACATTTTAAAAATATTCAAATAGAAATCAGTTATTTTAAATTGTAATAATATTTCAAAATAGTTAATACAGCCGTTGTGAGCATATCTTACCAACCCCAAACTTTTGAACGTTATACTGTATAAATAGCAAAAACTCTTTAAATTAAATTCTAATTAATTAACTATATTATATTAGATGCTTCAACAGTGCACATGCGAAATCGGACTTGAGTAGCTAAAAGCGTTTGCGTTGTGTGGAATATATTTCAGATTTAAGCAAATTCACTCATGGCCATGGATTCAGAGCTTAATATATGAGACGAGAACCACTGGGAAGAAAACAATGGAAGAGCATTTCAACATGAACTGATTTAATAACCGAAGCTTTCCTGCTTATCTCTAAACCAACAAATCCACTACTCACCCAGAGGGCAAAAACCTTCCCGCAATGCCACTCTACTCTATTACTGTAAATAATAACCATTGTGTCATGGCTATCAGTTCAGAGAAATCATACCTTGACAAAAATCAGGGGCAAAAAAGAGCAGCAATAATTTCTGGCTGGAAAACCTGAGAAAACCTTTAATTTATTACACACCTTGTACGTCGAGGTGAAAGTCTGTCATCGCTTTTAAATACAAGCATGCTTTCAGAGCCAAAAAGATCAGTTCTTTCTGCTGAGTCAGGGCCGGTGCCCTGCAGGCCACTGTAGCAGAGCTGTATTCATTACCTTCTATTCCTCTGAGACACAAGCTTTATTAGAGAGCGACAGACGGGTGGGGCATGAGTTGAATCAAACGGAAATGTTGAGGGTAGAGCCGGGTGCTTTATTATCAGGAAAAGAGCAGAGGAAGACAGGGCGCTATGTAATGAAAAACAAGTTTAATGGATTTGCACATCAGATTTCTACTGCAATTGACATCTGAGAGAGAAGAAAGAGAGAGAAACAGAAATAATTAAGGTTTCCACTTGGGGAAATCTACATGAGAAACACTACAAAGTGCTGCCAGTGCTGGCTGCGCACAAGTGTGCAAGGTTTTTCTAAGAGGCCAAACACATTCATGTGATCAATGCTTTATGCGTTCTAAGTTATTTGGCGTTGTATCATTTTTATCTCATCTGTTTCTCCACTTACGCCACTTCCAACTCAACCCATCATTTTGTGCGGTGTGGCACTGCTTAGCTGGCCTGCACTGACCTTGGCATTTCACTTGGATTTATGGGTCAGCGGAAGCCTTTGACCATTCATATTTCACTCTGTTAACACATCAGCAAAGCATGGCTGAACACAGTTTAGGTCTTGTCATTTGTTTTGGTTATGTGTAGTATGGACTTCTTTTATGGTGTTCTTATTTTTTTAACTGCACAGAAAGAGTATTTGTACTCCCTTTTCATTTGTGGAATTATCAATGTCAAATAGGTTTGAAATTACATGAGCAGGCGCGGATTAACGCACAGGCTTGCGTAGGCTGCAGCCTAGGGGCCCCACGTGTGCAGGGGCCCCGGATTGGTCAGACTATTTTTTTATTTTTTTATTTACTTCAGCGCGAACAAAAAAGACCCTCATTGGCCCATAAGAAACATAAAAAAATCAAATAAACAGGTGATTGGATAGATGTGACTTGGGTCACATCTGTCCAATCAGCTGCTGGTCAAATCATGTCAATCATTTTAATTTACGTCACTGCTATTGCTAGACGGCATAGCGGCAAAATGTCCGAAAGAAAGTACGATAGTGGAGCACAAAAACGGAAAATACATAGGTAAAAAACAATAACGTAACCAATATATACAGAAAAAAAATCCCTAAATTGACTGGATACTTCAAGGCTGCTGAATCTTAATCCAGTCGAAGACAAGATCCACAGCAGGAGGACTGCCAGCGAACATCGGCTTTTTAAGGCTGGTTCTATTTTTTTCACGTTATTTCGTGTCATGGAGGGCGATCAGGCTCAAGTGGAAACACAACTGGAACCGTTCCTTACCATTCTAAGAACCGTTCGTCCCGACGGTTGAAAAGCGGCTATTGTTCACCTGCTCGTGGGTAAGCCGCGCCCGCGCCCTCAGCAGAGATTGAGGGAATCCCCGCCATTTTTATTATGGCTTTGTTTTATACACAGTTTAGTGTATTGCACAGTGGTTTGTGTCTCAGTAATGACGTTGTGATTTTGCCTCAGTAAAACAGGGTGTTCTGCACTGATGCAGATGCTGTAGCCTACCTGTTGGTTTATAAAGTTAAACCAGCTTGCAGTTGAACTGTGAATGCAGGGAATTCTGTTGCTTTGCTGTTTATAGCTACATATTTCCTTTGTAATTGTTTTGTGGCTGTGGTGGCAGTGGGTAATATCTTTCCACCATCTCTGTTAATTAAAGGGCTGCTTCTAAGCACTGGGCCTTGTGCTTGTTTGTATTTGTGTTTTGTTTGTAATGTTCAATTTCTCATTTTACCTATGTGGTGTGGTGGTAGTATTCGTACTGTGGTGGTCCACCACTTGAAGGAATGTAGAAGAAACACTGTAGTATTGGTAGTATCTCAATGTGTGTGTGTGTATATGTCAGTTCACCATATTTGCGTGTGGACCATGTACGGCACTAAATACATTTTTTCCAGTAAAGCATAATGATTAACGGGGGGCCTTACACAAAGAGCAGCCTAGGGGCCCCTGACCACCTTAATCCGCCTCTGGACATGAGGGTAAGAAATTGATATCCATTCATTTGTGAGTGCTTAAATCTACTGAATGTACTGCCTTACCACCCTCCACTTTTTCTTTGTAGTCTTGGGCTCTTCTATGTTTAGACAAGCTGTTCATTATTCTTGTAATAGTGATTGTGTGTAATCAATTAATTTTAATTAGGCGTAGGAGTACTTAAGGTGTCTTCAATAGTTTGGAAGAGGGCTAATCAGACCTCTTCAGCTTCCTGTTAGGTTTTGCCTCTCAGGTCTCCTGAAGGAAGTCTTTGTATGGAGAGGAAGTCTGTTTCTGCTTCCTTCTCTGAGGTGAAATGCCACTTTATAAAAACAAGAATTTTTTTTTTTAAAATTTTTCTTCAGACATCATTCACACTCCACTCACGTCTCAAATTGGAGACGAAATTGGGCAAAAAAGAGACAGGGAAATATCAATAATTTCCTGTCAGTGTGCTTTGTGTCTTTGAAATTATTTATTTATTTGTTTAGCTCATTTAATGCTGAATGTAACTTAACATTGCATTATCCTGAGGGTTTGCAAACACCTAGTACGAGGAGAGAGAAAAGGGGAGCGGAAAATTGAGATGGATGAGAGCTGGAGGAATGGAGGTTGTGTAACTCATTAAACCCACAAAACAGACCGTTTAATAGTTTCATTTGGTTTGACAGCTCATATGCGCGCGCGCAGACAAGCGCAATGTTTTATTATAGTAAAAAGTTCAATCTTTAAATTCTGTCCTTTTATTACATTTCTTGATTTGCCCAAATTCAACCCATCTTGCCTTCATGTGAGTGTCAACACAATGAGTGTAAAAATGAAAATTCAATGCACTTTTTATGTATTTTGACTACAATAATAATCTGTCTGACATAATGGCAAACTATTGCTTGTCAGTCTCAAAGCTGCTCTTAATTTAAAACAAGAAAACAAGATAAAGAAATTAGTTTAAAACAACATTTTACAATTTGTATTAATTATTTTAAATATTTTAAAATGTATTTTTTATAATATTCATTCTCATTAATGGTTATTCATATATTTAAATTTTTCTAAATGTATTTTAAAATATCTGATTATTTAATTTGTAAGTTTGTCCAAGCCTTATTTTTCTGGCACAGTGAGGATTTTGGATGAGTGACTGCATCAAACTTTCACAGATCTTTCATACTAGCTAACTAAATAACGAACTAAATAAATAAAATACACTGCAATTTATGTAGGTATAAAACATAGTAGTGAGCAGAAATTTTGTTATTTAGTTATTTGAATCAGTGAATCGTGATTTTTTTTTTTTTTCTTCACTTGTATGAATCAAACTTTCCAATGCTACATATGAGAGGACTGTTCATCAATAACAGTACAAGTAGCCATGTGAAATTGCTGGTTGTTTACACAAGCTCTGGGTGTGTTGAGTTTATGGAATGTATATGAACCACACCTGCTTTTGAGACTTATTTTCAGAAGAACCTGTAGGTTGAGCCATGATCACATATTCCCGTTTTAATAACCATGGGGACACCAGAGGATCACTGATTTGAGTTAATGTGTTGTGGTGAAATATCAAAGCGTAAGTGCCGGCCAGAACAGAACCTTAGTCACGCTAAGGTGTGGTGAGGTCTTTCCCCGGAGCGTTGTCATCCTGAGGTTACACGACTTGTTTTTGTGAGCAGGTGAACCACTCCAGGAATAATACTCAGAGGTGTGTGTCTTTATACATGAGGGACAATGGGCGGTATGATGTTGTTAATGCCATTAGTAGTACAACAGGTTGTGCTCCAGAGGGTGGGCATGAGAAATAATCCAGAGCAACAGTGCATGGCAACATCTAATCCACAGAAAACCGATTCCCTCAACCCTAAAAGTCTTTTTAAAGCCTTTCTCTGCTCCATGTTACACACACACACACACGCACACAGAGTAACCAGCCAGCAGAAACCGCTGTGCTTCCCTACTGTTACTTTTCTAAATGGATCCACTTGCTCAGGGCATGTGGAAGGTGTATTACTTCAAGTGCATGTCCGGAATTTATAATGAGTCTTTCATCCGAGCCTGGCCCTTACTGAGCCATTGTTACTGTGTTCTGGCAATTTGGAACCCATTTTTCTATTCAGTGGGTTTACAGAGTAGGAGAGAGGGAGGTTCAGACATACAGGGTTTTTCTTCAGTGGCGCTGGATAAACTGAGAATCACGGTTTATTTGTTAAAAATAGAGATCACGATTCTGCCACGATTCTGAACAGACAACTAAACAAAGTATCATGTGATTTACCAGAGGTAAACTAGAGGTTTTAAAAATATTTAGTTAGGGCTGCAACTAATGATTATTTTGATAATCGATTAGTTGGCTGATTATTTTTTTCGATTAATCGATTAGTCAGATATAATAATATAATTCTTTTAATTAAATTTTATTAAAAAAAACACACTATTCCTTCAGACAAACGTGTCAGCTGAGTGCTATGGAAACATACATAGTGAATATATCTACCCTTACATAAATTAACCATGGATTTACAATGTATAAAACCAATAATAATAATAATTAATTAATTAATTAATAAAACAGGATTATTGTAGTTATTCCATGGTAACCACAAATTAACCTTGGTTTTTCTTCAAATCCATAGTTTAACTATGGTATTTGTGTGGTTATACAAATGGTAATTAATATGCCAAAAAACATGGTTTTACTATAATAAAACCATGGTTAGTGTTCGTAAGGGTATATGTGTGCTATACATTATGTGCAAAAAAGTTACTAAGCAAAAGGACCGTTTAAATCCCTACATTTAAAATGATATTAAAGAAAAACACAAACTCAGTGTTAGCAGATAAGAGGAATGTTCTGCAGGAACACACACACATTCGCTATGTCAGGACACGCTTTCATGCAAAATGGAAATACTCGCATGAATTAGTAACATTTACAGATAAGGATATAACCTGTAAAATGAACGTTTTGCGCTGAGGACGCACACGCATCTGTCAAAGCGCATGACAGGGTATGTTAAACGCATTCGCTTGAAGTTTAAAATAAAGAATTCTCATGTTTTGGGCAGCTCAGATCATGTACCTTTCCCGCAGCAGCTCACTCTGTTTCCTCCACTAATTTTAGATGCATTTTGTCCATAGAAGTTAGTTATTCAGTGCTGTAATTTGGCGTGACTAGTGGACGTTTTCCATGCACAGAGGGCAGACCCGACTGATCGATAATGAGAATCGTTGTTTATGATTTACATTATCGATTTTTATCGATTAGTTGTTGCAGCCCTATATTTAATGAATTATTTAAAAAAAAAAAAAAAAAAAAAAAACCTTTTAAATGAATTATTCAATGACTCATTCATTACTGAATGAATCTGCGTTTTTGAACAAATGTCTTGAATGAACGATTCAATAGCACATAAATTTTTTTAACTGTAACTTGTCGCCACCTACTGGTGTAACAATGCAATGGATACAGTCTTTGTTTGAAGCATCATGTTACCTACAAAAGGTGATGTCAGTGTTTATATCCGAACTATAAACTTTTATCCCAGTACTTCTGTGATAATTTGAATTAATATGAGACAGAAATAATGATAACTCTGTCGTTATGTTTGTGAAGCTGTTTCATACCTAAACATGATAACTGCTCTCTCTGGGTCAGCGGCAGTGCCAACGCAGATCTGAATGTTCGCTGTGAACGTACTTGTCAAACGTTTAATAGACATAGCCGAATCGTTGCCATTTAGGAATAAGATCGTGTGGGTGTTTGAATTGAGATCCGAATCTTTTAACGATTAATCATGCAGCTCTAAAATAAAGTCAGAATTGTGAGATGTAGACTTGCAATGGCAAGGGAAAAAAGTCAGAATAGCGAGTTTATATCCAGCGAGTTAATGAAACAATGTCAAAGAATTGCAATTACATTTTTTATTTTTTTTTAAACTTGTGTGGTGAAAACAAGCTTCTATAGAGAACTACTAGTGAGTATGATGATTTTTTCTTTTTTGTTACTATCCCGTTAAGTATCCCTTTTGACGGTGTGTGTTTTAACGTTTATTTCAGTGCCAAGTTATTTTCTGCAGTAATCGACAACATGCCACAATGCTGTCGATAGAGCTTAAGTTGTATTGAACGCGAAACGTTCCTTTGAGGGGATGCACTGTTCTCGCACCACTGAGTGGCACTGATCTGGCCAACAGGACCATCAAATGCTCTGTTATCCCAGCAGGGAAACAGAGATTGCCTGCTTCGATTGACAGCTTCTCTCCAGTATTTTTCTCACTTTTTGCACCTTTCTCATTACTTTTTTTTTAGCTCAACAATACCTGGTCACTTTCCACTTTCATCATTTGGAAGAGCAGCATGAACATGAGGAATCCACTGATATATACAAATTACTGAAAATTACAAATAAGGTGATAATTATGGTAACCGATAACCAATTAAGGGCCTATTACAATTCTATACTATTATCTAAACAAATGAAAAATTATTTAAAATGGAAATAGATTGTTTCAAGTGAACATTATAATGTAGAGTACGAACAATGGATATTTATTTTGACATTTACTAAAAGCAGTGTTATCTTAGAATTATTTATATTATAGTATTAATATTTTAAATGAGCTTTTTTAATGTTTTAATTTTTTATTTTAATTTTAGTTTGTTTTAGTAATTTTTATTATGTGCTTTTGTCATTTTTATTAGTTTTTTATATTTATACTTAGCTTTTTTTTCAATTTTAATTACTGTAATTTTTATCGAAGCTTGTTTCCGCCACATAATAAAACATTTTAAAATATAATTACGGCTTTTTATCTCACAATTGTGAGTTTACATCTCGCAATTCTGACTTTTTTTCTCAGAATTGTGAGATATAAACGCGCAACTGCAAGATATACACTCACCTAAAGGATTATTAGGAACACCTGTTCAATTTCTCATTAATGCAATTATCTAATCAACCAATCACATGGCAGTTGCTTCAATGCATTTAGGGGTGTGGTCCTGGTCAAGACAATCTCCTGAACTCCAAACTGAATGTCAGAATGGGAAAGAAAGGTGATTTAAGCAATTTTGAGCGTGGCATGGTTGTTGGTGCCAGACGGGCCGGTCTGAGTATTTCACAATCTGCTCAGTTACTGGGATTTTCACGCACAACCATTTCTAGAGTTTACAAAGAATGGTGTGAAAAGGGAAAAACATCCAGTATGCGGCAGTCCTGTGGGCGAAAATGCCTTGTTGATGCTAGAGGTCAGAGGAGAATGGGCCGACTGATTCAAGCTGATAGAAGAGCAACTTTGACTGAAATAACCACTCGTTACAACCGAGGTATGCAGCAAAGCATTTGTGAAGCCACAACACGCACAACCTTGAGGCGGATGGGCTACAACAGCAGAAGACCCCACCGGGTACCACTCATCTCCACTACAAATAGGAAAAAGAGGCTACAATTTGCACGAGCTCACCAAAATTGGACAGTTGAAGACTGGAAAAATGTTGCCTGGTCTGATGAGTCTCGGTGAATTTCTGTTGAGACATTCAGATGGTAGAGTCAGAATTTGGCGTAAACAGAATGAGAACATGGATCCATCATGCCTTGTTACCACTGTGCAGGCTGGTGGTGGTGGTGTAATGGTGTGGGGGATGTTTTCTTGGCACACTTTAGGCCCCTTAGTGCCAATTGGGCATCGTTTAAATGCCACGGCCTACCTGAGCATTGTTTCTGACCATGTCCATCCCTTTATGACCACCATGTACCCATCCTCTGATGGCTACTTCCAGCAGGA
Organism: Coreius guichenoti; assembly: GCA_039654105.1. Taxonomy (NCBI): domain Eukaryota; kingdom Metazoa; phylum Chordata; class Actinopteri; order Cypriniformes; family Gobionidae; genus Coreius; species Coreius guichenoti. The sequence goes on from CM077178.1 coordinate 27,576,848, forward strand.
TAATGCACCATGTCACAAAGCTCGAATCATTTCAAATTGGTTTCTTGAACATGACAATGAGTTCACTGTACTAAAATGGCCCCCACAGTCACCAGATCTCAACCCAATAGAGCATCTTTGGGATGTGGTGGAACGGGAGCTTCGTGCCCTGGATGTGCATCCCACAAATCTCCATCAACTGCAAGATGCTATCCTATCAATATGGGCCAACATTTCTAAAGAATGCTTTCAGCACCTTGTTGAATCAATGCCACGTAGAATTAAGGCAGTTCTGAAGGCGAAAGGGGGTCAAACACAGTATTAGTATGGTGTTCCTAATAATCCTTTAGGTGAGTGTAAACGCGCAACTGTGAGTTATAAAGTCAGAATTGCGAGTTATAATGTGAGAATTGCGAGATATAAAGTCAGAATTGTGTGATATAAAGTCAGAATTGCAATTGCAAGTTTATATCTCTGGACTTATATATTCTGACTTTATAACTCGCAATTCTGACTTCTTTTCTCAGAATTGTGAGATATAAACTTGCAATTGCAAGTTATGAAGTCCAGTTTTGAGGGGAAAAAAAGACTGGATTTTTTTTCTCAGTATTGCGAGATTATATCTCACAATTCTGACTTTATATCTAGCAGTTGCGGGATATAAAGTCTGAATTGCGAGATAAGAACTTGCGACTTTATTTCACGCAATTCTAAATTCAGAATTAAAAAAGTCAGATAAAAAGTCGCAGTTACCTTTTTTATTTTTTTATTCTATGGCGGAAACGAGCTTCCATAAATTTTAGTACTTCCACTTCAAATTATTTTATTTCAGTTAGTTGCCAAGGCAAAATTTCTATTTTTTTTTTCCTTTTAATATTTATTTATTTTTATTTATTTTTTTATTATTTCAGCTTTATTTCAATTAAAGTTAAATGATTTTTAATAGTTTTAGTTGTAGTTTTACAATAGCAACACTGGCTAAAGATTACATTTACCAGTGTTATTAAATTATTTGTATTTTAAAGATTATCTAAATGCAAAAATAGGGCAAATGCACAATAAAAAAATGTCAGCCAATAACTGAAATTGTACCAATATATTGTGCATCCCTATTGAATATTCCTGCTAAACTTCTTGTTTTATGTTCAACTGAAGAAAGGAAATCAAATGGGTTTGGAATGACATGAGGGTGAGTAAATGATGATAATCATTTATTTTTATTTTATTGATAATTTATCAATTATCAATAATAATGTTCATTGTCTGTTGGATCTTTTGTATGTTTTTTCTCATTGCACGATTAGTCAAAAATGACTCACTGAAAGACTGTTGTTCATTTTTTTTTTTTAACTATGAACTATTTTGAATTTGGGTGTTAGCACAGATATGGAGGTGTGGAATCATCCTCATTTAGGAAGTCACAAGAAATAGAGAGAATTAAAGACAGACAGAGAGACAAAAACAAAAAGAGATATAGTACGTTGTCGCCTGCCTCCCTGCCTGACTCGGGGTGTTATCATGGAGTCTGTTTCACACGTTGTGTTTGCGCTTGCTTTCAAGGCTGCTAGCTGCTCTCACCTCGTGCATTATGCATGTAGCCGGACGCTGTTAGACAGGGAACGTGGCAGTAAATGTGATTCAATGAGTTCGTGTAATTCAGTGAGTTCGCCACAGGCACATTTCTGTATGTTGAGATTCCTCATGGGTGCTGCTTTCCTTTCAGGTATACGAGTCCATTTTTGGTGTTAATGGACAGGAAAGTGGACACTGGCCAAAGATCGGAATTTTAGAGCTGTTAAGTAATATTTCACGGATCTTATTTGCCATGTAAGTGGATAAAAAGTGATGTTGGAGCTCTGGGGTTGATTCGCCCTCTACAAATCAAATAGCTCTATAAGACACTTTGGGTGCATAAGGATATTTGAATGGCTGTCTGGGGACTGTTGTATAAAATATAGCTGTAATGCAACCCACAATAGGATGGCTGAAAATGGATGTGTGTTCGTGTGTGTGTGAGAGATGTTTTATTCTCATTAGTCTATTGGGTAGCAGATGGTCTGACATTTGTCTGTTACTTGCAAATCAGCACAGATGTTCAACACACAATTAGCTCCAACAATAAAACTCAAAAATACATTGGCTACATAATAATTACAGAATTTCAGCACCAGTATAATGTGTGTCATAATCAAAGATCTGAATCTTTTTGATTATATTGTGTGGGGACTTTTGGTGCATGTGAATAAATTATGTTTTGCATAATTTGTATTATAATGTGAAATTGAACAATACCTCAAATTATGCAGCTGGTTGAGTAAGTGTGCTTTTACTTCTCTAAATGATTGGGCTCATGGATTTTCGCCAGGCAACCAATAAAACAGGCAAAAAAAGACACATAAAAAGTGTTCAGTTTTTAGTTGAAAACGGTGTCGTGTAAACGGTCCAGAGCCCAGAATATTGTAGATAAGAGGAGCGTGAACTGTTTTGACAAGGACCAGTAAAAAAAACATTTAAAACACCCTAGCAACCGCCTAGCAACATGCTAAAACCATTAGCAAATGCATAGCCATGCCCTGGCGACACTCATTTTTGGTGTAAAATCTTAATATACATATGTTTAGGCCAATACCTGATAAATAGTATAGTAAAATTCTGTATAGTAATATAAAACACATCACATGATCCTTCAGAAAAAATTTCATATTATTGCCAATGTTGAAAAAGTCAATGTTGTTTTTGTGTAAACAATGATTTAAAGAGATTAAAAAGATTAAAAAATAAAAGATTAAAAAATAAAAACGAAACTGCTTTTATTTGAAATAGAAATCTTTTGTAACTTTATGAATATTTTTACTGTCACTTTTGATCAATTCAATGCATTTGCATTGCCGAATAAAAGTATTAATTTCTTTAAAAACACAATTTAAATACATTTTTTATTAATAGTAAAATTATATGCTATTTTATCTAAATAAATGAAAAATGAAACGCAATAAATAAAAAAACAGCTGATTTAAATGCTACAGATGAATTCAGAAGTCACAATATTATAATGTATTCACTGTGAATTTTCTAAAGATTACATTTAACAGTGTTATTAAATTATCATTTTTTTATTGCATTATTGTTTTTAAAGATTCATTTTAATTACGTGAATTTTAGATTACAGCAAAGGTGAAAAAAAAAATTAAATATCCAATATCGATGCTGATAGACGAAAATATCTATTATCGACCAATAATTTATGTTACTGATACTGCCAATGGATGTCTTTGTGACGTCTATGTCTGGGCGGCACACTGTATAAAGAAACTGAATTTTCATATTAGGCCAACTGAAAAAAAATGTTACTTTACCTGCTATATATTATTTATGGAGAACTTTGTTATAGGTATACCATATATTCAGTTTTCTGTGGGAGAGTGGAGACAAAAAATAGAAGGAGAGAGTAGGAAGACAGCAAAAGTGACAGAATAAAAGAAAGCCTGTCACCTCATCATATGCAGAGTTCACTAAGACCTACTTCTGCACATAAAGATGCTTCCTCTCTCCCTGTCCTGTCATCATTAAAACTCCGTCTTACAAAAGGACTGGAGAGGTGACGATGTGTGCGTGTGGCTTCACAGCTTCCCCTGGATGTGTGGATTAACTGGCCACTGCGACATCACTTCCTAGTTTGCATGCGTATGCTTGTCTTTGTGTGACTTTGCCTGCCTCTATCTGAGCGTGTGCGTGTCCTTGCCTTTCCTCCGCGTGTCCTGTTTGATTTATCCTCAGTGGAGGGGCTTTGATGACTCCCTTCTGATCTATTTGGTTGAAAAATAAGAGAAATTGCGCCATTGCTCTCTATACTCGAGTAAAAGAGCGGGGAAAATGGGACACGGGGGGAACCGTGCACATGAACACACACACACACCGTTCAGGGCCGAGCATGTGTGCTTTTTTACTGCTGTTGTTGAAACTCATTTACTAATGTGTGTTTCATCCTTTATGCATCGGTGGAATGTGTGTATCCGCAATATGTAAATGCATATGATGTGATTCCAGACTCTTGTGTATAGAAAAAGAGGCTGGATACAGAATGTGATCATTTAGTCTGAAGACATCCTTTAACTTTCCAAGCATTAGTTAGCGTTCTGTCATCTGACACCAGCAGTGGTGGTTTTACCTCACCTTGTGCCCTAGGTGAGATCAGGCTGCTCAGAAACCTCAATGATGATCTCAAAGAAATGTTTATTTAATGAGAGTGGTGGTCTGAATGTTGTTAGCACCATGCTGTGCTGTTTGAGCTACAGGAACACCATATAATGCATATGCCAGGATGCCCGTTATGAATAAACCAAAGGTTCACAGTTGAATCCATCATATCTTTCTACATTATTTTACATTACTTACATTATTTTGTTGTACATCATTTGTATATACATTTGACAACAATTGGACAACAACATTTGACAACATTTGTTAACAACTGGAACCTTATTGTAGTGTAATTTTTATTTTATTTTTTACAGAGCACCGCATATGACATGGAAACAAGATATTGTGGCCACAACGTTTTTTAATTCATTCCCTCGCTTCAGAACAATATGGCCATGATTGATCTAAAATGAGGGAAAGAGTTTAAAAAAAGTTGTGGGAATGAATTCTTAATTCATTGCGACCATATCTATTTCTTTCTTCCACATATCATGTGCCTGGATCCGTAATTTTTAAATTATTATGCTTATTTAAAATCTAGTTGCCATTGGTGACTACCAAAAAACTTTTGAGTGTGTCCCTGTGAGGCTTTGCAGCAACAAAGTTGTGATATCTATATTGTAAACAGATTTTTTAAATATAATAAAAATATTCATAAAAAAGTCTCAAACTTGTTCATGAGTTAGCAATATGAAGCAGACTCAATCAGTCAGTCAGTCGTTCAGAAATCTCGAATCATGTCCATTTATAATGTTCAAATCATGTCCATTTTTGAATTTGAAACCATTACTTGTAATTAAAGAAACATATTCACAAGAGTTTGTTTGTTTGTTTGTTTGTTTATTCACAAGAGTATGCTAGTATGCTGCTGAAAGTTGACAGCTTTCACAGACAGGCTCAAATTCACAGACAGACCTTCCCAGTGTTCTGGGAAAATGAAGGAGAAATATTGATGACTCATCCTGCACTATAAAGCTTTTTGTCCAATTAGATTCCCTCTATAATGAGAATGCACTGCTCTATAATATAGACCTTATGCGGCAGAGAAACAAGCGTGTTGCCATCTTTAGAATTCTGTGATTGAACTTCTGTTTTTGCGGTAGCTCTGTATATTTCTATGACATCACTTTCAAAGAGTAATTAGCTGGCGAAGTGTATTTACTTTTTGTAGAATTGATGAAAGTTATCATGAGCATTGTAATGTTTGAAGTAGAGTTCATAACTACCTTTTTTGTAATAAATGGTATTCTAAATAAAATGTTCCCAATTTCACAAAAAATATTGCTGGTTATTGTTTAGCATTGTAAGATCCAGTTGTAACGGAATCTATTCTAAGAGATGCTTGGCAGTTAGACTGTAAGGTTGAAAACATAATCAACACAATTTTTGACGTTCTTCAATCAGGCAAAAATATTCTTTCGAAACGGAGTGACATATGATCAATAGCCAGTCATATTAATTCTGGATGCTTATGCAGATGCTAACTTTTGTGTTTTCATTTCTCCTCAGTCTACGTATATGGTTTGTGCGTTTCCACTGCTGTCTGGAGAAGAAATCATCTCATCTTTGTTAGGTAAGCAATCAAAAGCTCTTCTGAGTTGTGGTTTCTCCATCTCTGCACAGCTTTCATCCTGTCCGTCAAACTCCAACAAAGTTTCGAAACAGGAACGATCAAACAGACACTCAAACACTTTGAGTATTTCTAACCACACAGATACTCTCCTGTCTAGTACAGAGTCTAATGACTTGTAAGGCAGCTGTGGGGCGTCTGAGGTCTGCTTTTCTTGCTCATCGATGACCCTTGTTGTGTCTTCAGGCTGTTGCCTGGATACTAGGGCCATAGAGGTGGCCTTGGCCGTGAGGGAAATGAAATGGCCAGTGCTAATGGCTATCAGGAGACAAGCTTCAAAGTCTCCAGGGCCCAACCTGACTGAGTGTAAACAACTTTCTCATAAACATGAAAAACAAAGCTCTTAGTCTTTTGCAGAGTCCAGACCGTGGTAATCATAGCGATGAGCTGGAGTGGTTGTATTGGTTAAAAAGGACTTGGTTTATTTAGTATGTACTGAAGTACTTCACTGCAGTATTAAAGGGGACCTATTATGCAAAATTCACTTGTACATGGTGTTTGAACATAAAAGTGTGTTGGCAGTGTGTGTACACAACCACCCTAATGCTAAAAATCCACCCACTCTGCTTTTTTTAATCCCCATAAATCATAAGCAGTGTCTCAGAACTTTTTCTTTTGTGACATCACAAAATGCTTAGGCCCCACCTACGACTGCTGACAGACCCTGTCCTATTAGCATAGACCCCGCCCTGAGGGAGCTGTACACAGTCCGCCATGTTTACATCCTCGCTAGAGCAGCTAGTGATAAAATGTCTCAGCTACGTAAACATTATAACTTCAGTTGTTATTGTTCTGTTGTTGGCTGTAATAATGAACATAAGAGTCTCCAGAAACTCCCTGCATCTGAGACACTGAGGATGCAGTGGATCCATTACATTTATAAAGGGAATGTGTCCAAGAAAATAGCTAAATTCGTATATGTTTGTGTGAATAATTTCACACCGGAGTGCTTTGCAAACTAGGGTCAGTAAAACGCATGATTTGTTGAAGTTGATTCTCAAAGATGGATCACTACCAACTGTTCGTGATCAAACTTCATATCCACAACACATATTCACATGCACTGTTTTGTGAATGTTTGCAGTCGCCTTTCTGAATGTGCTTGTTAGCACGTTGTCTATGACTATAGTCACAGAGACCAGAGCTATGTTTTTTATTTTTAACCAGAAAATGCTCACCGTCTGTATAACTCATCAACGCAACTTTTTACTTCTTAAAAATAAAACTAATGACATAGCTCTGGTCTCTGTGAGTACATTCAGAGACAATGGTAACTTTAGCCACATTAGCTGTATAGTGTACTAACAAACACATTCAGAAAACTGATTTGCAAACATTCACAAAACATAAAATGTGATACTTACATGTTCTGGATATGAAGTTTAATCATGAACAGTTAGAATTCCCATCTTTGGCTGTGTGAGGTTCTCCAGTTCTGTTGTTGCCATAGTGAACTAAGCACCCAAGCTTGAAAGGGGGAGGGGAGCAGCAGCTCATTTGCATTTAAAGACACACACACGAAAACAGCGTGTTTTTGATCCCACCCAAATAGGGGCTTTTGAAACATCCTATAATAAATTATCTGTGGGGTATTTTAAGTTAAACTTCACATTCCATCTGGGGACACCTGAGATATATATACACTCACCTAAAGGATTATTAGGAACACCATACTAATACTGTGTTTGACCCCCTTTCGCCTTCAGAACTGCCTTAATTCTACGTGGCATTGATTCAACAAGGTGCTGAAAGCATTCTTTAGAAATGTTGGCCCATATTGATAGGATAGCATCTTGCAGTTGATGGAGATTTGTGGGATGCACATCCAGGGCACGAAGCTCCCGTTCCACCACATCCCAAAGATGCTCTATTGGGTTGAGATCTGGTGACTGTGGGGGCCATTTTAGTACAGTGAACTCATTGTCATGTTCAAGAAACCAATTTGAAATGATTCGAGCTTTGTGACATGGTGCATTATCCTGCTGGAAGTAGCCATCAGAGGATGGGTACATGGTGGTCATAAAGGGATGGACATGGTCAGAAACAATGCTCAGGTAGGCCGTGGCATTTAAACGATGCCCAATTGGCACTAAGGGGCCTAAAGTGTGCCAAGAAAACATCCCCCACACCATTACACCACCACCACCAGCCTGCACAGTGGTAACAAGGCATGATGGATCCATGTTCTCATTCTGTTTACGCCAAATTCTGACTCTACCATCTGAATGTCTCAACAGAAATCGAGACTCATCAGACCAGGCAACATTTTTCCAGTCTTCAACTGTCCAATTTTGGTGAGCTCGTGCAAATTGTAGCCTCTTTTTCCTATTTGTAGTGGAGATGAGTGGTACCCGGTGGGGTCTTCTGCTGTTGTAGCCCATCCGCCTCAAGGTTGTGCGTGTTGTGGCTTCACAAATGCTTTGCTGCATACCTCGGTTGTAACGAGTGGTTATTTCAGTCAAAGTTGCTCTTCTATCAGCTTGAATCAGTCGGCCCATTCTCCTCTGACCTCTAGCATCAACAAGGCATTTTCGCCCACAGGACTGCCGCATACTGGATGTTTTTCCCTTTTCACACCATTCTTTGTAAACTCTAGAAATGGTTGTGCGTGAAAATCCCAGTAACTGAGCAGATTGTGAAATACTCAGACCGGCCCGTCTGGCACCAACAACCATGCCACGCTCAAAATTGCTTAAATCACCTTTCTTTCCCATTCTGACATTCAGTTTGGAGTTCAGGAGATTGTCTTGACCAGGACCACACCCCTAAATGCATTGAAGCAACTGCCATGTGATTGGTTGATTAGATAATTGCATTAATGAGAAATTGAACAGGTGTTCCTAATAATCCTTTAGGTGAGTGTGTATATACACTCACCTAAAGGATTATTAGGAACACCATACTAATACTGTGTTTGACCCCCTTTCGCCTTCAGAACTGCCTTAATTCTACGTGGCATTGATTCAACAAGGTGCTGAAAGCATTCTTTAGAAATGTTGGCCCATGTTGATAGGATAGCATCTTGCAGTTGATGGAGATTTGTGGGATGCACATCCAGGGCACGAAGCTCCCGTTCCACCACATCCCAAAGATGCTCTATTGGGTTGAGATCTGGTGACTGTGGGGGCCATTTTAGTACAGTGAACTCATTGTCATGTTCAAGAAACCAATTTGAAATGATTCGAGCTTTGTGACATGGTGCATTATCCTGCTGGAAGTAGCCATCAGAGGATGGGTACATGGTGGTCATAAAGGGATGGACATGGTCAGAAACAATGCTCAGGTAGGCCGTGGCATTTAAACGATGCCCAATTGGCACTAAGGGGCCTAAAGTGTGCCAAGAAAACATCCCCCACACCATTACACCACCACCACCAGCCTGCACAGTGGTAACAAGGCATGATGGATCCATGTTCTCATTCTGTTTACGCCAAATTCTGACTCTACCATCTGAATGTCTCAACAGAAATCGAGACTCGAGACCAGGCAACATTTTTCCAGTCTTCAACTGTCCAATTTTGGTGAGCTCGTGCAAATTGTAGCCTCTTTTTCCTATTTGTAGTGGAGATGAGTGGTACCCGGTGGGGTCTTCTGCTGTTGTAGCCCATCCGCCTCAAGGTTGCGCGTGTTGTGGCTTCACAAATGCTTTGCTGCATATCTCGGTTGTAACGAGTGGTTATTTCAGTCAAAGTTGCTCTTCTATCAGCTTGAATCAGTCGGCCCATTCTCCTCTGACCTCTAGCATCAACAAGGCATTTTCGCCCACAGGACTGCCGCATACTGGATGTTTTTCCCTTTTCACACCATTCTTTGTAAACTCTAGAAATGGTTGTGCGTGAAAATCCCAGTAACTGAGCAGATTGTGAAATACTCAGACCGGCCCGTCTGGCACCAACAACCATGCCACGCTCAAAATTGCTTAAATCACCTTTCTTTCCCATTCTGACATTCAGTTTGGAGTTCAGGAGATTGTCTTGACCAGGACCACACCCCTGAATGCATTGAAGCAACTGCCATGTGATTGGTTGATTAGATAATTGCATTAATGAGAAATTGAACAGGTGTTCCTAATAATCCTTTAGGTGAGTGTATATATATATATATAACATCTTGTAAAAATAGGTCCCCTTTAAGAGATTGAGCTTGCTTCCTGTTCTGCTTGTCCCTCTTGTGAACAATAATTTTTGTCTTAGTAGGTACATTTCTTAGAGCAGTACTCTATAGGGCTTTTCAGCCTTGAAATAGTTAACCCTGGGTCATTCTAAACCCCGGGTAAACGGAATCCTGGATTATCTTTATTTACGTATCACACTGCTCATACTATATCCGGGGTTAACAGTTAATCATGGATATTCATAAGCTGCCGTTTCACACTGCACATTCTTAAACCCCGGATTAAAGTCCTTATTTGCATATTTGCGGTGTCAGTGTTACTGACTGCACAAGCGCAGCATGTGACCCGTTTACATAAAGGCTCTAGCATTGCACGTCCTCATATTACACATTGCTGACTGTAATATCAAGTTTTTTCTCAGTGAACTTTTCAAACTATAAAGGTAAGAATGAAACGGTCTCTTCTTCACTCCAATTGTTGCATTTTCTATCGCTGTTTGACATTTTTCTTATCATACGCAGAAACGACTGTTTATATACATCGCGGGGTGTTTCCGTGACTGCCCAAAGCGTGTGAATATAAGGCACACGACTGGTTGTCGGTTGCTAAGCATCTAGTTGTAACATTCTAACACAGCATCGTTTCATACTGTACAAGTTTACAAAAGCGGTGCTAACCCTGCTCCAGAGCAGGGTTTCATAACCCCGGGTAAAAAGCAGTGCTAACCCTGCATCTAAATTACAAGTGTGAAACGCTCCTTTACGCAGGGTTAAAAGCGGTGTTTAGAACGAAGATAACCTAAGGTTAAGCGCAGGGTGAAAAGCCCTTATGCTATACTTCCTTCCCCTCCATATGATGCACCATCTCACTTAATGTTGTCTGCCAAACATCGTGGGGGTCAAGTTAATCAAGTCAGTAAACAAACTAAATAAATGCAATCATAATGAGAAGAGACCATTTTTCTAGATGAAGACAACTATTTCCCATTTGCTATATTCAAATGATCTAGGATATGTCTATTCATAAATTGATATTGATTATCTTATTACATATGTATGTATGTGTATATACAGTATATATATACATACTGTATGTATATATATGTATCTTTTTCTGTATCACTGTCGAAGAGTAATTAGCTGGTGAAGTGGATTTACTTATTGTAACGAAAGTTACCATGAGCATTGAAATGTTTGAAGCGGATGTCGTAAAAAATGTAAGTAGACCGGGAAGGTTCATTCATAAATCTGTAAGATCTTACCTTTATGCTGTGGAAACACAACTGGAAGACAGAACACAATGAGTGCAGCACTGAAAAGGGCGGGGCTACATACGGTCTATAAAAAAGTAGAAAAAAGTGATTCATGGCAGGCTTATAACTAAAGCTTATTGGCTGTTTAAAAACAACAACAGCAACAACGACAAAGGATGAGCTCTTCAGTACGTCCTGCCCAAATTCCTTCTTTTAAGAAAGGTGCTGAGTGCTGAGAATCCAGTGATGGCAGTTGAAAAGTGATTAAGCGATTTACTGTATGAATTTCTCACTTTCTCTCCTGTTACTGTATTTATCTATCTCACTCACTTTGTTTCACACATACACACACATCTGAGTCAAATGGCTGTGAGAAACTTAATCTCTTACCAAAGTTGCCCTCAGAGTGAAGAACCATCTTTATTTTAAAACCACATTTATAAGCATTGCGTAGATTGGTGACCTGGTGTCTTGTAAAGTAGGCTGTTGGAGGAGGCCTGCGAATTGCTTTGGGTGCACATCACACACTTCGACAGAAAACATGTTGAAAATAATTCTCCAATAACCATTTTATAATTTTTGGCCATTATTAATTGAAATAATCAGTGCAGTAACCCAGAAATCACTTTATTTTTTGCATCGAGACACTGTCAGTTTGAAATCACAATGCACTTCTGAACTACACGGCAACCCTTGCGCAGTGTGTAATTTCAGCACAGCTAATATAGCTTGACATCTTCCCTAGAAGATCAGCACAGATGTGGACTTGTGTACATGGTTGCCTAAACCCTAATTACCATAATTACATGTATGAGGCACCGTTGCGGTTCAATTGTACAACAACTAGTATAAATGGATGGGAAAATATAGGCTATTTGTTTTAATTCCCTCTTTTAAGATGCTGGCGTTTCTTCAACGGATGGCTGCACAAATCTTCGCCTCTAGTATTAGTCCAAAGCCATTATTCAGCCATTAGTCTAAATGAGATAACCTCTGCTCTTTGTTTCTCCTCTATGCAAACCTTTGATGAAAAATGGAGGGATCTTTTTGACAAGGCTATGTTTTACGTCCAATCAGATTGGTTTGAAGGAAGCTGTTCAAAATGACAGTTTTCCCAAAAGGCAAACCATCTGTTCTTTCAGATATTAGCGTAATCATCATCTTTTTATCTCATTCTGAAGCAGAAGGGAGATAAGGAGAAAGAGAGTGTTTAATCAGAAAAGAAGAAGAAATCACTCCATCCATTTGCTCATAACCAGCCCCCCCTTCTGCCTTATTAAACATCAGACCATCTGTTAATATTGATTCTTTATTAAAACAATACATCCCCTACAGTTAATTGAGCGTTAATAATCTGAATAATCCAATGTGGGGGGCTTTTGTGGTTTAATTCATAAAATTGCATGGCACACTGCACTCTGTGTTCTCACATACGATAATCCTCATCGGATCTCTGCGGCCGTTATATAAATTTCATAATCTCTTTCATAGTTTATGAAAGCCAGCGGGAGGTCGGCCGGATGCCTTGTGGGCTGTTCTGAAACACAGGTTATGAAAATCCGCAAAAGAATTCAGTGCACATATTGCTTTGGAGTTGTGTCGAGAGTTGCGTTGGTCCGGTTTTAATGGAAATCATTTATTCTGCAATCTCCTAGGAAGTCTCCACATTCCTTTTCAGTTTAAAAAGCATTTCATAATGATAGGGTAATGGGTTTGTTATTGTTGTGCCTTTTGAGCATATCTGGATTTTTGTCAAGTGTCCGTCCTCCAAGGTGGTGGCGAGGTAAAGAAACTGAGGAGGAAGAAAGAGAAAAACAAGGGAAGTGGTAGGAAGCCGCTAGAATGACAGGAAGAACTTAGACCATGTGGCACACCCTGGTAAAGACATCCATCAAAAGATTTAACGCTGTGCTGTTGTTATTCCTGTCATTGTTTTCTTTTACATAATGTATCAAAAGTCATGTTTGGCCCTGTAAGAGAAGTGACCTTCCCTCAAAACCACAGGGACGTGGAAACAATAGCCCTTTTTTATTTCATGGACAATCTTGTTTAGTGGGGAACATACCTACGTATTCAGGTGAAGATCTATATAAAGTAGCTTGCTCTCTGACCCCATTTTCACCTCAGAGAGGTTTTTTTTTGATAATTGTCACTTAACCCTTTGACGCCTTTGACACTTAACCCTTTGAATCACACCGGTGTGACATTCAGTGCGTCATGTGATCAACTGCTAAATTCAAATCTGCTTTCCCTGCTTTGACTGGCGCAGACTACAGAAGTATCCCAGCGTTGAACACAAGTGGATGGTTTATTTTAATGGCGTCCCTGATCGCGTTGAACATTTTATTTTGTCAAAGAGGCACAGTGTAATTTCGCAGATGAAGCAGCCATCTGTATTGGATCTGACAGCAGCTGCATCACAAACAAAAAAGTAAATGATTTCATAATGCTTTGTCTGTAAATGATGGTTTTATATGGATAATGTTTTCAAAACACTTACTCGCATGCAATAGCAAGTGGCCGTAACAGTGGCCGATTACTGACAAGCCTTAAAGGACCGGCCCTTAAAAACAGATCATTTCAACATTATAAGTGAACCTCAAGGAACATATTAAAATTTAAAAACCCATGTCATGACCTTTGAAATAACTAAATAAAATTATTTACACATATTTGAAAATCGGAAAATATCAGACATTTCATGATATGGTTAACAAGATTGTTAATATTTTGAATAAAAAGAAAAAATTTAATAAAACCATCATACAGGAATCCTATTGAAATGACTGGATTTCGCAGGTGAAAATTCACCAAGCTATTGAAATTGTGACCACACCTTTAATTGCAACTTTATATCTCTCAAGTACGTCTTTAACTCTTTCCCCGCCATTGACAGAATTTTCCGGCTTTCCGTGTTTTCACTGTTATACGGTCGGGGGTGTATCTTCTGAAAGAGTACTGAATCTCTGAATCAAAACATAGGCAAAAAAGGAGCAGAAACAACCAATAAAAGCATTGCTTGAGCACGTTTTATGCGATTTTCTCAGCTTTTTGTTCAAAACGTTGCTTTTTTTTTTTATATAAAACTTACCCACATTGAAGTGTTGATTAAAAAAAAAGAATGCATGGTGCTAGAATAAAACAGATTTTTGTTGTTGTTGTTGTTGTTGTTTTAAAAGGAGAGGCTTTTCTTTTTCTGTTCTTTCTTTTGATATATTGCATGTTCAGATATTTATAGAACAAAATATTCAGGGGGCCATGAAAGTTTTGTGAAAATTATCAAAAATGTTGGCACTGGCTTGCAACAATTAAAAAAAAACGTTGGTGGGGAAAGAGTTAAATATCATAATGTGACTTTATATCTCATTGTTGAGGCATAAATCTCATAATATAATTTATCACACAATGTACATTTTTGTACACCGATTTATAGAAGATTCACAAGTGCTTAAATGAAATGCTCTTTTTACTAAATTTCTCTTTTCAAAGGTGTCGCTTGTGGTCTGTATCTCTGATGTTTTTGTCTATCTTTACCTGTTGACAGGAATAGCCTGATTCCACCATTTTGATCAATTGTTTCTCCACCATCCCTGCTGATAAAATATAGACAGAAAGCGAGAGCGAGAGTCATTGATTTTGTCACCTAACTCATTCTCAATGATTTGTCAGTGGGAGACACTAAGCTTTGTCAATAAAAGGCCACACACTGTTCCAGAAAGGCCACCGTGGCGACATTCTAGATGATTACTGTGAATCTGTCCCTGCAGAAATGCATTATGGATCAGCCACGTGAGGCTTAATCCTTCTCATGTCTCTCCAGTGTTTGGCAGTTAGTTTAACTACATTTCTCAGTAGTGAGGTGGTTGTGTTGCTGTTCTTGAAGCTAAGTAGCTTTTCAATTAAGCATTTTTTTCTGAATCAGTATAAGGGCAATCTTATCAAACACAACATTATATTTTCTCTGACAATATTTCAGAATAAGAGTTAATGATTTTTGAATCAATTCATTCATTTAAATCAGATGTTTTCAATGAATCAGTCACTTGTTATGGTGGTGCAAATGTAGGCACGATATGGGCTTGAGATATGGGCCCTACATTGGTTTGTCTAGGTTCCATGTCGGCCCTATCTGAATTAGCCCCAGTATGGGCCCTACATTGGTTTGTCCATAGGTTCCATGTTGGCCCTATTTGAATTAGCCCCAGTATGGGCCCTACATGGGTTTGTCTATGGGTTCCATGTCGGCCCTATCTGAAATAGCCCCAGTATGGGCCCTACATTGGTTTGTCCATAGGTTCCATGTTGGCCCTATCTGAAATAGCCCCAGTATGGGCCCTACATTGGTTTGTCCATAGGTTCCATGTTGGCCCTATCTGTAATAGCCCCAGTATGGGCCCTACATTGGTTTGTCCATAGGTTCCATGTTGGCCCTATTTGAATTAGCCCCAGTATGGGCCTTACATGGGTTTGTCTATGGGTTCCATGTCGGCCCTATCTGAAATAGCCCCAGTATGGGCCCTACATTGGTTTGTCCATAGGTTCCATGTTGGCCCTATCTGTAATAGCCCCAGTATGGGCCCTACATTGGTTTGTCCATAGGTTCCATGTTGACCCTATATAATGTAGCCCCAGTATGGGCCCTACATTGGTTTGTCCATAGGTTCCATGTTGGCCCTATCTGTAATAGCCCCAGTATGGGCCCTACATTGGTTTGTCCATAGGTTCCATGTTGGCTCTATCTGAAATAGCCCCAGTATGGGCCCTACATTGGTTTGTCCATAGGTTCCATGTTGGCCCTACCTGAAATAGCCCCAGTATGGGCCCTACATTGGTTTGTCCATAGGTTCCATTTTGGCCCTATCTGTAATAGCCCCAGTATGGGCCCTACATTGGTTTGTCCATAGGTTCCATGTTGGCCCTATCTGAAATAGCCCCAGTATGGGCCCTACATTGGTTTGTCCATAGGTTCCATGTTGGCCCTATCTGAATTAGCCCCAGGATGAGCCCCACATGGGTTTGTCCATTGGTTCCATTTTGGCCCTATATAATGTAGCCCCAGTATGGGCCATACATGGGTTCCATGGACACTGAAGCTAAATAGGGTTGAGCCTGGTCAGTACCTGGATGGAAGATCTCCTGAGAAAAACTAGGTTGCAGCTGGAAGACGTGTTAGTGAAGTTAGCAGGGGGTGCTCACCTATGTCTGTGTGAGTCTGTGTGATGGGGACGCTATACTGTCAAAAAGCACTGTCCTTCAGATGAGACATTAAACTGAGGTCTTGGCTCTCTGTGGTCATTAAAAGTCCCATGGCACTTCACGTAAATAGTAGGGATGTTATCCCAGTGTCCTGGCCAAATTTTCTCCATTGCCCCTTATCAATCATGGCCTCATAATAATCCCCATTCATTTAATTGGCTCGGTCACTCTCTCTCCTCTCCACCTATAGCTGGTGTGTGGTGAATGCCCTGGCGCCGTTGTACTGTGACTGCCGTTGCATCATCCAGGTGGAATCAACAGTACATAATAAATGCTTCCTATAAATGCTTTATTCCTTCCATCCATCCATATATCCATCCATATCTGAATCTGACATATGGCAAGTCCTAGACCCTGTGTGTGTTTGTCTTTTTTGTGTCTCGTCTTGTGTGTGCGCAGGGCCAATTAAGTTTGTAATATTTATTTAACAAATTCTGTTCAGACTGTTCTGTTCTTACAGCTTCATATTGACTCGAAACCCAGGGTGATAGCGAGAGAAAGAAAGAGTGAGAAAACCGATACCGAGGAAGTTAGAGAGGGCTGCATGAGCAGAATATGCACTCTGTTGTCAAGGTACTAAATATAAGCCTTTCAAGTGTCTGTGAGTATGTGGGTGTTCGTGAGTGTATATATGCTCGCAGGCAAAAATCTCCCACAAACCTCTTCTTTCACTCTCCTGCTGATAACATAATTGTTTAATAGATTTAAGTAGCGATAAAGGGTCTCGACTGCAGGCTAATGAAGTAGCAAGGAACTTAAGTTAAGTGCCTTTCATCTTCTATGCCTGTTGCTGGAAATGCTAAACTCATCAGAGGAGAGATTGCACAGATAGGTGCGGGCTACTGTAATGGCTTGCTGATAGGCTGAATTTAGCAACAATGTGTGTAAGAGTTGGAACATTTTTTTTTAAAATGCAAGGTAACCGTGTCCATAAATCATAATCATAAACATGTTATGCTATGTGTGAATTTTTAAGCTTGCTTGATTGGTGCTGAAAATGATTGCTTTGTAATGTAGCAAGAACTATTTTGAAATAACTTGCGCTATGCCCAATAATGGTGCTGTGTTTGTAATGTGTTTTCAATAAGTGTGACCACTTATTGAGAAAACTTGTGAGGTGTGATAAAAAAACAGAATTTTCATTTTGTCTCTAAAAGGTATGGTGGTTATGTTTTGTATTGGATATTTGCAGAATTATATGGTTTAACATGCTATTAGTATTTCATAAAAATGTTGTTCTGTATCCTGCGGCATTTACTTACCCAGAGATTCTTCTTTAATGTGTAGTGCTAAAAATACAGCTCCAGTAACATACAGCTGACACGCAAACACAGTTCCCATTAGTGAGCTGAGCTGTTTGAGCTGGACCTTGCTGCAAATTCATCCACATTTCATCCCTTCATGTCTTTTTCCTCAGTTCTGATGCTTTCGCTTTCTTTTGTCACATCATTTATTTTTCATCATAATGCCTTCGTTCTCCCTCTTAACCGCGAATATTGACAGATGGATGGATGAAGTGCTGAAAGAACTTAAGAGTGAGCAAATAGATGTGTGGAGGAAACGGCACGTGTGCACATGTGCAGCCTAGTGTGTTGCGTTTCGCTGTATTTCACACTCGCATCTTTGAGTATAATTCCACAAAATAAGAGAAAAAGAGAAAGATTCGAAATAATATTTTGAGGAAAACCATCTCAGGATGGGAAGTTACAGAGAGAGATGTAAATGTTCATGCTTACAGTATATCATAGATAGATAGATAGATAGATAGATAGATAGATAGATAGACACTTATTTTATCCTGCTTTTTATACATGTATGGTGCACTCACAGAAGCACATATGAAATTGAGGGGGAAAAACGGGGCCGGTTCTAGGCATGGGCAGGGGTGGGCTGAGCCCACCCAAACGTCTGCCTTGCCCACCCAATCAGAATTTAGGAACTGATGGTGTTCATTTGTTTTTACAATTTGTGCATTGATTAAAACAATCTGAGGTGGACTCTGTGTTCATAGTTTTGATGAAGGGCTGTAGAATGCCTCAAACAATCACAAAAATAACACCAGAAATTTGCAGTATTTTTTCCTTTATTAACTGAAAGTAACGGCGCGTTATAGGCTACTCAAGCTTCAGTCTGTAGCAGAAAAGCAGAGGCTGCAGTCACACGAACGAAAACGGGCAGAAATATTTGCGTGCTATTAAGGTAATTACGAGGAGTTGTATTCGTGAATATGTCTCTTGTAAATATTAATATACAGCGTTGATTTGATTTTTGATTTATGCCAAGTTGAAATTAGCTTAAAAAAACTCGCTTATTTAAGAATGTGCATTTATTGCATTGACAGAGCTAGAACATAATGTAGCTAAGTGTTTAAAATGCAAATGCATAGTTCAGTTGAAGCCTTGCCCTCTTTGGCTTGCTGTTGATGCTGTACATAAACTGAATGTACGAGGCAAACTGACTGTTTAAATAACAGCACTGAAATAAATATGCGCTGTTTATCTTTTAATCAGTTTAGGGCCATTCACACAGGACGCGTTTTTGAGGTTAAAAACGCGATATGCAGGTCTAGAGACGTGTTTTTTCAACTTGAGTAATGTGCGTTTATAAAGCCGCGTCATGCATGATAGCCTATTCTGCAAAAGTATGGAAGAGATGCGAGCGCAACAGTCTAACGGTCTAGGGTGATGTTTACATTAAAAACGATAGAAAAGTAGCGCAATGGAATTAAAAAAACACATCCTGTGTGGCATTTAATTGCCCCTTTCCATGCAATTAAACTAGCATTCGTTGCTATATTAACATGTAGGCTTCCATTCTGTTTTCTTTCCAAATTATCACTGGACAGTAGAAAAGTGAAAATAAGATTAAAAAGTAATTTAATAATATCTATCTATCTATCTCTAGTCTAGTGTACACCCCCCACCCCCCACCCAAAAAAAAAGCCCACCCAGGATATCTGCCAGCCCACCCTTTTATAGCTGCCTAGAACCGGGCCTGGGGAAAAAGTGTGGAAAAATATTCTGATGTGCTGCTAAAAAACCGAGACCTTTAAATTGCCATTTGAATTGCTCTCTTTCCATCCATGAGAGAGTGATTCTGAAATCTAAGCGTTGAACTGACCCAAAGCATAACGGCACGGCGGAGAATGAGCTGTAATTATGGCTGGGCAATTTGCCGTGGTTAATGTGGGCCTCGGGCACAGGGGGTGAGGAAGAGAGGGATGATGGGTAACAGGATGTGATCATAGCTTTGTGTCATGCAGAGGTCAAAGAGGAGGCAATGGCTGAATCACAGAGAGAAAGAGAGCGAGAGAGAGCTTTCTATGCGTGCACCTGTTAACATTATTGAGCTCTTGTGTAACACCTCTGTATCTGTCCTGATTCTTGTGCTGTTAATCTGTCAGGTCAAACATGTGAGAGTTCAGATCTAACGCAACAGGTTGCTGGAACAACAACAAAAGAGAGGATCAGAACCGTTTTACCACTACTTACATTCACCAAAATGTGAATTATGGGTATTAAATATAAACCCTTTCACCTCTTAATCTTTTGAATCTCACAGATTGCACAGCTCTTGTTTTGAGCGGTAAAACAAATCTTATTACAGTTAAAAGAAGACTTAGTCTAAGCGCTACGGTCTCTCAGCATTTCCAATTAAACATGCTAGATTTCCATGAACTGAGTGTAATCTCATGTAAAACATCATTGTGCTCCAGGATTGTAGCAAACGATTAACATGAACACGCATGCTTTTATCACAACAACATGAGTCACATTGTTTGCTTATTCTGAGACAGTAGGAAGGCTTTGGGCACTTTGTGGAATAAAGAGAGAGTTTAGAGAGAATAGTTTTTAAATGGAAGGAAAATACAAAATTTCACTCATTTCGTCTGTGTTATTAGTGGGCTGTGTTTGGAATGGAATACTAGCTAGTATTTAAAAGGATAGTTCGCCCAAAATTGAAAATTACCCCATGATTCACTCACCGTCAAGCCATTCTAGGTGTATTATGACATTATTCTTTCAGACGAATACAGTTGGAGTTATATAAAAAAATATATTGGCTCTTCCAAGCTTTATAATGGCAGTGAATGGAAGCCCAAAATTTGAAGCCCAAAAAAGTGCATCCATCCATTATAAAAGTACTCAACACGGCTCACGGTTAATAAAGACCTTCTGAAGTGATTCGATGGGTTTGTGTAAGAAAAATATCCATATTTAACACGTTATAAAGTAAAATATCTAGCTTTCGCCTTCCGTATTCCGCGGAAAAAGCATAACTGCCGCGACTTAGGACTAGGACGTTGCGTAAGCGTTTTGAACTGCGAGAGGCGTTACACTTTCTTCGTAAGTTAAATACAGACGGCGGTCCACAGGAAGCTAGATATTTTACTTTATAAAGTTTTAAATAAAACTTGTGGAGTACTTTTATAATGGATGGATGCACTTTTTTTGGGCTTCAAATTTTGGGCTGCCATTCACTGCCATTATAAAGTTTGGATTATCCAAGACATTTTTAATATAACTCCGATTGTATTCGTCTGAAAGAAGAATGACATATACACCTAGGATTGCTTGAGGGTGAGTAAATCATGATTCATGGGGTAATTTTTGGGTGAACTAACCCTTTAAGGTAGTTTGTAATGTGCAGCAATAAATGTTTGTAATCTTTAAATTTAGTAGCAATTTAGCAACTTTTGTCACATGACCTAGTTAGCAGCTCAACAATAAATTCGAGAAAAAATTTAGATTTTTATTTCAATTTTATGGAATGGCCTCATTGAATTTTGGCAGTCCAATCAAATACATTACAATTTAAAAGTTTGGTGTTATTCAGCAAGGATGCGTTAAACAGATCAAAACTGACAGTAATGACATTAATAATGTTATAAAAGATTTAAAATAAATGCTGTTCTTTTGAACTTTCCATTCATCATTGTCACGATTTCCACAAAAATATTAAGCAGCACAACTGTTTTCAACATTGATACTAATAAGAAATGTTTCTTGAGCAGCAAATCATCATATTAGAAGGATTTCTGAAGGAATGAAAAGTCAGCTTTGCCATCACAGGAATAAATAACATTTTAAAATAGAAAACTAAATTGTAATAATATTTCACAATATTACTGTTTTTACTGTATTTTTTGTCAAATAAATTCAGCCTTGGTGAGCAGAAGAGGCTTCTTTCAAAAACATTAAAAGTTGAGCACATTGAATTATGAGGCAGTATCCCAGACGAGTGTGCTGTGCATTTTGGCTAATATAATGCACGTATTTCATGCATACAGAAAATCTGCATACTGTCCGTGTAAATGTTTGCAAAGTGCACACTGCTAAAATAGAACAAAGAGCACTCATATATGAATGAAAGGGGGGGAATCATAGAAATCTTTTCATCTATCAGGCCACACTTCTCCCTTTCTCCCTCCCTCTCTTTCCTTCCAGACTGTGATATAATTACACAATCTGTCCTGCCAAGATGGGGCATTATTTTTCAGGTTATAGCTACCTGATCCTGTAGGGAAAAATTGTGTGTGTGTGTGTGTGTGTACCTGGTATTCCCTACGTTATGGGGACTAAATGTCCCCACAAGGAGTAACCAGTAAACCAGTACATTTTGTAGGTTTAGGGGTAGGTTTAGGGGTAGGGTTGGTGTTACGGGATAGATTATACAGTTTGTACAGTATAAAAATCATTACGTCTATAGTCCCTATAAAACATGGACACCTCTGTGTGTGTGTGTGTGTGTGTGTGTGTGTTTGTGTGTGTGTTTATAGGCAGACTATAGCCAACATTTTTATAGCTAAAATTAGTCTCAGAGGAGCACTACACACAGACACACCACACAATCTTATATGAACACATATGATATACCTGCACACACTCTGAGCTATTAAAAGTTTGCTGTTATTATGGCATGGGCTTTCATATTTGAATTGAGCCATTCACTCTGCCTAGAAAATAAGCAAAGAATTAAAAAAATACCTTGAAATATGAGATTAAATATAGTGTCATTGAGTTCCACAAGTGGGGCATGAATGTGAGGTAGTGTAACTGTTTTTCCATTGTACTATGATTGGCTGATTCCTTTATCAGTTGAGCCTTTCCTTCTCGTTTCAGAAGTCCAATGCGTGCCACTGCTCTTAAATTCATCCTGTAAACTGGAGTGGGATGCTGGGAAATGTTTGTATCAATCCGCGTGTTAATATGTGTCAGTATGTGTTGTGTTCAAGACCTTGTTTCTTTGCTTGTAGTACAGCTTGGCAGGTCTCCCTTGAGGTGTGATTGTGTTCTTGCATGCCTGAGTGACCCTACAGTTACACACAAACACACACATGAGTGTCAGGCTGTGCCCCGTCGCCTGCTTCTATGTGTCAGCTCTGCTCTATTTCCAGTGCCTTCCTGACACATACCCTCAACATTTACGACATATGGCATAATCACACATACATATTTTGTTTTGGGTTTTTTGCTTGCTTTGTGTGATTTTGTTTTGTTGTTTGTTTTGCTTTGTTTTACTGTTTTGGTTTGGTTTTGTTGTGTTTGTTTTTTGTTTTGTTTGCTATGTATTATTTTTGTATGGATTTGTTTTGTTGTTTGTTTTGCTTTGTTTTACTGTTTTGGTTTGGTTTTGTTGTGTTTGTTTTTTGTCTTGTTTTTTGTTTGCTATGTATGATTTTTGTTTTGTATGGATTTGATTTGTTTTGTTGTTTGTTTTGCTTTGCTTTGCTTTGTTTTATGTTTTGTTTTTGTTGTGTTTGTTTTGGTTGCTTTGTGTGATTTTTGTTTTGTTGTTTGTTTTGCTTTGTTTTACTGTTTTGGTTTGGTTTTGTTGTGTTTTTTTGTTTTGTTTTGTTTGCTATGTATTATTTTTGTATGGATTTGTTTTGTTGTTTGTTTTGCTTTGTTTTACTGTTTTGGTTTGGTTTTGTGTTTGTTTTTTGTTTTTTTTTGTTTGCTATGTATGATTTTTGTTTTGTATGGATTTGTTTTGTTGTTTGTTTTGTATGGTTTTGTGTTTTGTTTTGTTTTTTATACTGTTCTGTTATGTGCCTTTTACTACTTCCCACAATGAGGTTTTGTCAGGTTTTTTCTATTCCTCGGGGGACATTTTCAGAAATCCAGAAAGACCATTTCTTTCTTTCTTTTTTAAGAACGAAAACAAAACCTGCCCACACAGAATTAGGGATGTTTACAGTGTCTCGGTCTGTCACTTCACTCTCTTTTCACTGGCACATAGGACTTTAAAGTTATTCAGTGATTTGACTGAACTGAGGTGCTGTCTGTGGTTGTGCTGAACGGCTGCTCTGAGTGCAGCATTTGTTTTCCTGAGAACATTTTTAGACTCATGACAGGATAAAAGGATCTGACCAGCTCTGCTGATGGTTCTTTGATGTCTGCCTTTGTTCTGCCCGCTGTGTGTGTGTTTGATGTGGAACTGATGTTTGTGTGTGAGCCTCTTACTGCACAGAAGAGGTAGAAAGCATCAGATTAGAAAAGTGTGTACAGTTTGTGTGCGAGTAGCGGGTGTTTGTGTAGGATAGTTTGAAATTGATCTGTGGTTTTCATTTTTCCGCCAAGGGCATAGCCTTGTTGTCGGAAAATTGAGGCAATTTTAAACTGGAATACTATGAAAAGGAATCCGATTGATTTGTTCAAGGCTTGCACCAATATCATTTTTATTTTAGGACTTTTTGCCGCTTTTATTCATAGCGGTTTTGTGGAGAGGACAGGAAATTATGGAAGATGAGGGAATGGAATCAGGAAACTGGATTTGAACCTGTCCTGCATTGCTCACATGAGTACCACAGCTTAATGTGAAGCTGACCATTCAACTTACTGACCATTCAAGCCTGTTACATTCAAAATGTTTCATGGTTGGTTGTTACGGAGTGGAAGTTAATTATAATTAGATTGTTTATAACATAACATAATCTCTTTATGTTAATTGTTTTTACTTAATAATTAACATAATGAGGTTAGCATAATAACATTATCTAATTATGGGAAAATGTCACATTGTTGAACAAAGCTTTAAAAAAACATACTTAAATGGGTACTTCACTGCCAGCAAAATTAGCTTTCAATAAAACTTGGTAGAAAAAATGCGAAAAGGAAAAAAAATTGAAATCTGTGCTACTTGACTAGAGAAAACAGAGATAAAAGGCTTCCCTTTTGCCAAATCGGTAGGAAAACTTATACCCATAACACCCATAATGCACTGGGCATGTTGCTGTCCAAGGACAGTCCCACCAATCTGCTATGGATACGTTTGACCAGAGTCAAATACCGCCTTATTATAGTGGGAAATACCTCTTAGTAAACTTTGTCAAAATGGTGTTGACTTGTTCCCGGGTGCAAGAATTCAAAGAGAAAATGTGAGAAAATTAGAAAAAAATGAGTTTGATCAGACTCATCTCAAGTCTGATGCTTTTGGCTTTCCAGCAGGACTTTCTGCACAGACTGCAGGGGAAGAGTGTGTGTGTTGTGTGTGTGTATGTGTATTTGACAACACCTGCACACAAATGATTTATATGTCTGTATTTTTTATATACAGCTCAGCAAATTTGAGATTAGTTCGTTTTTTTTAAGTAAATGAATGCATGGATGCATTAAAGTGATCTAAAATGACAGTAAATACATTTATAATGTTACAAAAGATTTCAAATAAATGCTGTTCTTTTGAACTTTCTATTCAGCAAAGAATCGTAAAAAATATCACAATTTCAAAATGTATCACAACACTGATAATAATAATAATAAAAAAATGTTTCTTTTTTTATTTATATTTATTCATTTAGCAGACACTTTTATTCAAAGCGACTTACAAATACAACAAGAAAATAACAAGGTGAAGGCAAATGTACACTTATTAACTTGTCTCTCACTTGCTCGCTCTCCACAATATTGGCAGAATTACATATATAGATACAATATGTATATAATATCATTCTATTTTGCAATCACACCTCTTTCCGTCTGCTTAAAAATGTATATACAGCCTGAATATTTCAATTCAAAAGGAAATCAGGAATGCTCCACACATGTATTTAATGTAATATTGTTTAGTCTGCAATTAACAACATGCTGCAGATGTTGTCAGTAGAGCTTGAATAAATTCTGTAATGTTCCTTTAATACAGTCTATTGAAGGTCATTGTTACAACCGCTTGGTTGAGAGGGGATTGACATCGCTGTTTCACATTCTTCCCCTCTACATGCTCTGATACGCTTTCTGTCCCTCTCTGGGACTCTGTAATAAAAGTAATAACACTTTCCCAGACACACAGACAGACTGCTGGGAGAAAGCGCTAACTCAGCGTGGCCTCTAAGATGTCTTTCTCCTGCTCCTAGACCTTTGAGCTGATGTGACGATCGCCCAGGGCGCCCACTGTTTCCTCTCTGTCTGTCTCGCTCTGTCCTTCTCTCGCTCAAGGCAGATTGAATAAAAAACTGAATAAAGATAGATGGGAGAATTGGTAACAGGGAGAAAAGAATGGAAATGGTTTTGAGGAACCTCTTTAGCTTCTGAATGAATATATAATTGATTTTATGCACTGACATTTTACAGACATATTAGTTTCATGTCTGTTTTGACCTTATTATCATGCCTGATCTGAAGACAGTAATGACCAATGTTTCTCCAGGTTAGATTTTACTAGTGGTGAATAAATGCACAGACTTCAAATGAGAGTAGAAAAAAGGCTTGATGAAGGTCGACACTTTTAGGACAACTCCTCGCTTGCTCACTTATTCCCCAGAGAGGAGGCGAAAACACCTCTACGGCACTCTTTCACAACGGAAAGAAAACAAATGAGAAGAAAAATAAATTATGTTTTGAATAAAGGACATGAAGATCTATTTTAGGACCATTACGATTATTTTCCTTGTGACATTATTTTCATGACAATTCTGGAATACTCCACGGAACATATGTTATATAAATATTGACAAATTAAAATTCCATGTGTGAGGTTCAGGACTGAAATA
Organism: Coreius guichenoti; assembly: GCA_039654105.1. Classification (NCBI taxonomy): domain Eukaryota; kingdom Metazoa; phylum Chordata; class Actinopteri; order Cypriniformes; family Gobionidae; genus Coreius; species Coreius guichenoti. Next base: position 27,603,270 of record CM077178.1, read on the forward strand.
GGTAATAAAGTCTGCTGTATATGATTTGTTTCCTCCAAGGCCGTGCCTGCTGTCAGCTTCGAATTAAGATCAAAGACCGTCCAGGAAGGCAATGATCTTAAATCTAATTCATTATGACACTGGAAAAACGCTACAGGTGCAGGTTTCCTGACGCAAGATATTAGCTGACGGAGCTTTGATTGAACACAAACATACGTTTAGGGAAAAAGTTTCATTTACATGATATTTCACAGAAATGTATATGTATAAAATATTTAGTATTTTGGGGATTTTGGCCCTCCAGAGCTGCTAGAGCTCAATGTGAGAATTCCTCAGAGGAAAGTGGTTTGGCTCAATAGAAGTGGAGCCGATGCTGTGTTTCACTAGGTCTAGACCATCTCCAAAACCACTTTTGTTCTCTAATAGAATCACAACCAGGTTTATTTAACATCAAGAGCCATCAGCTCTTGACAGCAGCTCTGTTTTTAGTGGCATGAGGGTGAGTAGAGAGTTTTTATATCTACTAAATGCTGACAATATCGTTACTTGAATGACCACTCACAGGTGAAGTGAATAACACTGATTATCTCTTCATCACGGCACCTGTTAGTGGGTGGGATATATTAGGCAGCAAGTGAACATTTTGTCTCCAAAGTTGATGTGTTAGAAACAGGAAAAATGGGCAAGAGTAAGGATTTGAGTGAGTTTGACAAGGGCCAAATTGTGATGGCTAGATGACTGGGTCAGAGCGTCTCCAAAACTGCAGCTCTTGTGGGGTGTTCCCAGTCTGCAGTGGTCAGTATCTATCAAAAGTGGTCCAAGGAAGGTACAGTGGTGAACTGGCGACAGGGTCATGGGCGGCCAAGGCTCAGTGATGCACGTGGGGAGCGAAGGCTGGCCTGTGTGGTCCGATCAAACAGACGAGCTACTGTAGCTCAAATTGCTCAAGAAGTTAATGCTGGTTCTGATAGAAAGGTGTCAGAATACACAGTGCATCGCAGTTTGTTTCGTATGGGGCTGCATAGCCGCAGACCAGTCAGGGTGCCCATGCTGACCCCTATCCACCGCCGAAAGCGCCAACAGTCGGCACATGAGCATCAGAACTGGACCATGGAGCAATGGAAGAAGGTGACCTGGTCTGATGAATCACATTTTCTTTTACATCACGTGGATGGCCAGGTGTGTGAGCGTTGCTTACCTGGGGAACACATGGCACCAGGATGCACTATGGGAAGAAGACAAGCTGGCGGAAGCAGTGTGATGCTTTGGGCAATGTTCTGCTGGGAAACCTTGGGTCCTGCCATCCATGTGGATGTTACTTTGACACGTTCCACCTACCTAAGCATTGCTGCAGACCATGTACACCCTTTCATAAAAAAACGGTATTCCCTAGTGGCTATGTCCTCTTTCAGCAGGATAATGCGCCCTGCATCAAAGCAAAAATGGTTCAGGAAGGGTTTGAGGAGCACAACGAGTTTGAGGTGTTGACTTTGCCTCCAAATTCCCCAGATCTCAATCCAATCAAGCATCTGTGGGATGTGCTGAACAAACAAGTCCAATCCATGGAGGCTCCACCTCGCAACTTACAGGACTTAAAGGATCTGCTGCTAACATCTTTTTGCCAGATACACAGCACACCTTCAGGGGTCTAGTGCAGTCCATGCCTCGAAGGGTCAGGGCTGTTTGGCAGCAAAAGGGGCACCAATACAATATTAGGTGTATATTCAGTGTATTGGTGTATATTCAGCAAGCATGTTTTAAGCAAAGACATTCATAATGTTACAAAAGATATAGTGAGTATCTTGTTTGTTTGCACTAAAGTTGCAAGTAGCTTCTCCAAGCTAAGTTTGTAATAACTAAACACAATGACTCCAACAGCATTGTTAGCGTGAGTGTGTTTGTGTGTATCATATTCATACAGCATGTAATTTGGCAGCTGAGGGTGGCCGCGGGCAGGTGAGAGGGGAGGGAAATGAATGAATGTGCTCCGCGACGGGAGTTTCATCCATAAGTTCCCCAAAGCGCTGAAACAGACGTGATTTAGCACCTTTTACCTTCGCCTCTCTTCCCACCACAGGCCACTGCATTCATCCTACTGTCACCAGCCTGCTTCATCAGCACTATCCAGTATATATGTGTGTGTGTTTCCATAGAGAAGGATATGAGCAAGCAAAGTGCAACAGTGTGTTAGGTGTAGTGACAGCTTAATAACAGAAGGATGAATAGCTGATACGTGTGTGTAGCATATGGATGAAACGGATTTCCCAGAATAGCTCAGTGGCTAATAGGGTGTCTGCCTCATCAGCGTACACCCTATGACAGCCTGTTGATGGTTTAAAAATAAAAATTAATTAAAAGGATATAAAATCTTATATAAAATCTATTGTTTCTGCATGTGTGTGAGTGTTGGAGACAGTTGGGGAAGCTACATTGAAACTGTAGCTTGTCAAGCTACAAGCTAATGATAATCTGAAGTTGTGAAGCTATGTTACAAGTTGCTAACTGATAAAGTTACTAACTAAACAGCTAACTACTCAACTAAACAGCTAACTGAAGCTAATAAAATTAGTCTTACGTGTGAAAACTATGTTTAGGAGACCACATTTGATAAAAAAAAAAAAAAAACAATAATGTAGCATTATGCTACATCACTTGGAAACAGTAGCTTGTTACTTTTGGTTGGTAAAACTGGTGTAGAGGACTATAGATTTGGTTTTGTGAAAAAGAAATAGTGAATGGATAAAAAATAGAGACAGATAGAAGACGGCTGTGGGTTGAAGAGAGGGGAGCAGGTGGGTTTTTTCATTGTGGTTATTTCAGTTTGACAATATAACTCTCTCAAGCTCTCGATCTCCCTTATGAGGTCACGGCATACAGCTGTTCAGAAGCATTAAACTTTACTGTGGTTTTCAGGGAACATGTGGGTTTTGTACAAATACGTGTTCACATCACAGCAGAGGCATTATGCTTTCACTTTTTTTCCCAAGCAAATATAATCTTGTGAAAAATAAGTACCTGTATACTTGAGCATTCATTTTAAAATGAGTACGTACAAGTATTACTAAAATAATATACTTAAGTGCAAACTGAATGTGTTTTATATATATATTTAATAGCATTTTATTTACGATTAAGTGAAAATGTGTTATAACTTGAATTTATTGAGAATCAATAAAAAAGTGTAACAAAATAAAAGCCCTCAAGACTTCAATCATCTTTATTCTAAGCTCAATTGCACATGATGATTAGATCTGTTTACATCAATGACTCGGTTTACTTTGTATCATTTTAAATTAAAAGAAATTAACTGAATTTCTACAGTGCTTTTTGGACCTACTTCAGTAGGACTTTTAACAACAGTAGCAGAGAGGGTTGTGTATCATTTGAATTTTAACAACACGTTCTCACACCCAACTCGTCACATATTGACGCTTGGTCAGGACCCTTCGGCGCCACTTTCTAACGCACAGGGTACCCCTTTAGCATAATTTTTCAATGCGCAGGGTACTCCATTGATTTCAATCAGAAACCTTTGGCGTCATACACAGACACGTTGGGCATGGGAATGTTATCGTCATGATGAAATTTATTCAGAAAGTACAAATATTCCAAGTATTCCCAGGCCAAACGATTGACTTGTGTGAAGAAAATCCCCAAAAGCGATCAGCATCTTCATCCACCGAAGATCATGCACACATTCAAAAATTGCCGCTCGAAGAAACGTTACGTCAGCTTTGATAGTGAAATTGCATTGGCTCTCGTATGTCTCGTGACCAATTGCGCCATTACGTCAGCTTTGATTGTAAAATGTCATTGGCTTTCGTGTGTCTCGTGACCGAATGCGTCATGCTAAAGAGTCGGTGTATCTTTTGAATGAGATATGACTGAGTGCGTGCGTGCGTGCGTTCACGGACTGGCGGGACCATTTCAGCGATTAAAACATTATTATCAACTCTGTTCTTTACATAAAGATGTCGTATGACTTAAGAAGACTTGGAATGCAACATGAGTTATGGTTTTATACTGTTTTTGGTCAGTTTTTGCAATAAATACCTGTGACTGTACTATTTACCTGTTAACGTTTCTTATAATGTTGAGAAGTGGGTAGGTTTAGGGTAGGAGTGAGTTTAGTTGCTCCAAAATATAAAAGTAGCCTATAAATATTTATAAAATCATATCTACTTTTACAAATGCAAAGAATTAAATGCGTCTTGATCTGACGCATTGGGCAAACAACTGAAATCAATGGAGAACCCTGCGCGTAGAAAAATGATGCTAAAGGGGTACCCTGTGCGTTAAAGAGTGACACCGAAGGGTCTTGACCAAGCGTCAATATGTGACGAGTTGGGAGTGAGAACGTGTTGATTTTAACGATTCCGATTCTGGTTATCGATTCCTAATTTCGATTCCAATAAGGTAAAAAAAAAAAAATGTAGTTCTTATTGCAAAACATTTAATTGTAGCTGATAACCATGAACAAAAATCAACAGGCTAAAGAACATTTAGCTACACAAGGAACTTTTTCCTATGGTTTAAAAATACCATAGCAAAAACAACTAGTCTAACTAATACAAATTTCGAGCATTATTAAAGAAAAGTAAAAGCTCAGTAATTTAAAAAGAACAAATAAAAAAAATGTGCAATCGCACCAATAAATACAACTGAACACAGATACGATTTAAATAATGTGTTTTAGATTTTTAGGTACTCATGTACAGAAACTGTAATCAAATGTAAAATAACACTGCACTTTATAAATAAAATACACATTACAAATATAGTTACAAAAGTTATTCAGTCAAGAACAGCGAGTGAATTTTCTCTTTGTCTTTTGTTGTTTGATTAACGTTATTATAGAGACGGCAGCAGGAATATTAGGCTGCTGTCACTTTAAGAGCGACACGGACCAAATATACTGTATGCGTTTTCTTTGTCAGCTGTTTACATTGACTTGAGACATAATCAACTGTGTTTACGAGGATATTTTGACATATTTTTCTGTGTGTATTTGTTAGAGAAGAGAACAGTATCGCACACTATTCAGCATCAGAGGCGGATTTCTGTGTGCACGTCGTTTTGGAGCACATGAGTCTTCTTGTGCTCGAATGGTTTAAAATCACATTGAGATCACTTTTTCTGTGAGCGCGCTGTGGATGTGTGCACAGCACAGACTTGTGCTTGAATGGTTTAAAGGGGTGGGGTTTAATGCTATTTCATGCATTCTGACTTATTTACACTGTTAAAGAGTTATATTCTCATGCTAAACATGGCCAAAATTGCAAAAAACGAGTTGGACGTATGACGGAGTATTTCTGTGCCAAATACACACCTTCAGGATTCAAATAAGTTTCGGAAAGTATGGCCCTGTATTATGTCATAAAGGGCGGAATTGCTTGTATGGGCACCTCTCCCGGATGTGTGCGCACGTCAACCAGAGCGATAGCAAGAGCACGTCCATCAACAAGCTTCGATCGGTGACGGAAGCCATCGGCAGTGCTGTCATTTTGTTTTTAGACCACGAAATCAACAATGTCACTAAAGAAGTGTGTTTCTGGTTGTGAGGGAAAGATAACCTTGCCTAATAACCCAGAGTTAAGGAAACAGTGGATGCAGTTTGTTTTTCCAGAGCAGCAACGTAGTTGTGCAAGTGTGTTTGTTTGTTCCCGGTCACGAGTCGAAACCGGTGAGTGAAACTGCATCAAATGTCTGTGTTTTGTTGGCAATCTTGCAAGTGCATATAATGTAAACAACATGAACGTATAGTGAATCAAAAGTTATCCAGGGATAATGGCGTGATGTGTAGTGTGTGTGTGTGTGTGTGTGTGTGTGTGTGTGCTTGTGACTCTGTAGCTCCGCCCACTGCATGCCTGCACGAGCTCGGGTGTTTCCGGAAAGAATCGGTACAGCGTATCTGTCTTTTATAAATATGATAAATCTAAAGACTCTTCGGAGATATGAAGGATGCAATCCTACTCTGTAGGTACTCAAGATTAACATGAGACTGGCAGAAACTGTGTGTGTTATGCCCCTTATAACTCTTTCCCCGCCAAACACGGAATTTTCCGTTATTTGTGAGAAAACGCTTCCCTGCCAAACACGGAATTTTCCGTGTTTCCGTGTTTTCAATGTTATACGCTAGGAGGGCGCTATTACGCATCTTCTGAATGAGTACAGAATCTCCTGATCAAAACACAGGAGAAGAAGACGCAAAAAACAAGCGATCGTATGTAAGCCGATGCATATGTAAAATAACGTGATCATCAGCATTAAACATCATATAAATCAAAACTATCTAATGTTACTGAATGAAATGTCGACCCAGAACGAGCTATAGGACTGTGCAAGCATTAGGGGTGTTGATGGACTCTATCTGAATGAAGTCTTTGACATAAAGGTGATTTTCTCAGCTTTTTGTTCAAAATGTTGCTTTTTTTTATGAAACTTACCCATATTTAAGTGTTGATAAAAAAGGAATGCATGAAGCTAGAATAAAACGGGTTTTTCTGTTTAAAAGCAGAGGGTCTGCTCTTTCTTTTGATATATTGCATGCTCAGATATTAATACAACAAAATATCCTATGGGCCATTATATTTTTGTGAAAATGATCAAAAACCCTGGCGGTGGCTGGCAACTTTTTTTTAAAAACGCTGGCGGGGAAAGAGTTAAAGTCATAAAATGCACACAAAGGAATCGATAAGAGGAATCGAAATTAAAATTTTATAACAAGTATCCGATTCCTGACCTGATTTTCGATTCCCAACCCTAGTAACAGAAACACGTTGAGTAGAAAAATAAATACTTAAAACGCTGCAGAGAATAAGAATGCAACAAATAGGCATACAATTGTTTTTATCTGAAATACTGATGACTCTGACTGTTTAATTAAACCAGGTTTGTGACAATTCAACGCATGGCGCCTTTTTCCATACAGTTAGCTTTATTAATCAGCATATTAAGAGTATTTCATAATAAATAATGTTATAATTTGGAAAATGGTTTAGAGATGGCAAAGGATAACAAAGAACTTTGAAATTACTAGTTAACTTTGTTTTGTGTTTATGATGAGATTGCATGATAATTTGAGTATCTTGGAAACTCATCAAGGAAGCATGTCTCTAAACCTGTTTTCACACTTGGTTTAATTGCTTGGTCTGAATCCAAATTCGTTCCCACCCCGTTCCGATTTTCACATTGTATTATTTAGCTCAGAATCACTGTGTGTTTTCGTCATCAACGTTACCGCCATAGCTAGGTAACTTCTCAAACTGAAAAAATGTAAAATGCTGTTCGATTCACTTTTTTCCTCAGGTGATGATTTCTGTCCTTGAACAGTATATATCAAACACACACACTTACTTCATATCTGTTTCTCTCATCTTCACCCTGATTAAAAAATAGAGAAAAACCTGAAATCATTTTATGTAAGATCTGGAAGGATGAGCTCCTTACCACTGTCTCTCACTCTCTCTCTCTCTCTCTCTCTCTCTCTCTCTCTCTCTCCGTAGGGAGTGGATCTTGTTTCTGTGGCGCCTGAGAGACTCAGTGTTTGTCTCCACTCTGTCCTCTTGCTGTCTTCATCCCTTACTTCATTTTGCTGTCTTTACACTTTCTCATTCCCCTTAAAGGGATAGTTTACTCAAAAATGCACATCCCGTCATCATTTAGTCACTGTCATGTCATTCCAAACCTATGGAAGACAAAAGGAGAAAAAGGAGAAATTTTGAAGAATGTCCAGGTAGCTGTTTTACATACAATAACAGACAGGGGACTGAGGCTTTTAATCTTCAAAAAGGAAACAAAAGCCCTATTCAGACAGTAGTTGTTTAAAACTCATGGAGGAGGGAGTTCTGTGATCCTACAATCCCGGGAATGAGGTGCTCACGTGGTCCGCTGTAAACAAAATATCTGTTATTGCTCGGACAATTAATAAATTCAAATTGAATTAAATAATAAGAAAAGAATCCTGTAAATAATCCTGTCTGCTGTTTGATTAATTAAATATAGGAAAGTTTATGTTTAAATTGATTAACACTTTATTTTAGTGTCCTTGTTACATGTTACATGAAGTTACTGTAGTAATAACTATAAATTATGCATAATAACATGCAGCTAAACCTAAACCGAACCATAATCATAACCTTGACCCTACAGTAAGTACATATATTTAATTATTTTTTACTAAGTACTTAAATTAATGCTGTCAAATCGATTAATATATATATTTAAGAAATATTTGCATGTATATACTGTATATATATTTATATAATTTATATATAAATATAAATATTTTATATATAAATATAACAAATTTTTCTTAAATATATACATGCATGTGTGTGTATTTATATATACATAATAATTATACACAGTACACACACATACACTCACCTAAAGGATTATTAGGAACACCTGTTCAATTTCTCATTAATGCAATTATCTAATCAACCAATCACATGGCAGTTGCTTCAATGCATTTAGGGGTGTGGTCCTGGTCAAGACAATCTCCTGAACTCCAAACTGAATGTCAGAATGGGAAAGAAAGGTGATTTAAGCAATTTTGAGCGTGGCATGGTTGTTGGTGCCAGACGGGCCGGTCTGAGTATTTCACAATCTGCTCAGTTACTGGGATTTTCACGCACAACCATTTCTAGAGTTTACAAAAAATGGTGTGAAAAGGGAAAAACATCCAGTATGCGGCAGTCCTGTGGGCGAAAATGCCTTGTTGATGCTAGAGGTCAGAGGAGAATGGGCCGACTGATTCAAGCTGATAGAAGAGCAACTTTGACTGAAATAACCACTCGTTACAACCGAGGTATGCAGCAAAGCGTTTGTGAAGCCACAACACGCACAACCTTGAGGCGGATGGGCTACAACAGCAGAAGACCCCACCGGGTACCACTCATCTCCACTACAAATAGGAAAAAGAGGCTACAATTTGCACGAGCTCACCAAAATTGGACAGTTGAAGACTGGAAAAATGTTGCCTGGTCTGATGAGTCTCGATTTCTGTTGAGACATTCAGATGGTAGAGTCAGAATTTGGCGTAAACAGAATGAGAACATGGATCCATCATGCCTTGTTACCACTGTGCAGGCTGGTGGTGGTGGTGTAATGGTGTGGGGGATGTTTTCTTGGCACACTTTAGGCCCCTTAGTGCCAATTGGGCATCGTTTAAATGCCACGGCCTACCTGAGCATTGTTTCTGACCATGTCCATCCCTTTATGACCACCATGTACCCATCCTCTGATGGCTACTTCCAGCAGGATAATGCACCATGTCACAAAGCTCAAATCATTTCAAATTGGTTTCTTGAACATGACAATGAGTTCACTGTACTAAAATGGCCTCCACAGTCACCAGATCTCAACCCAATAGAGCATCTTTGGGATGTGGTGGAACGGGAGCTTCGTGCCCTGGATGTGCATCCCACAAATCTCCATCAACTGCAAGATGCTATCCTATCAATATGGGCCAACATTTCTAAAGAATGCTTTCAGCACCTTGTTGAATCAATGCCACGTAGAATTAAGGCAGTTCTGAAGGCGAAAGGGGGTCAAACACAGTATTAGTATGGTGTTCCTAATAATCCTTTAGGTGAGTATATATTATGTAAACAAACTTTTATTTTGGATGCGATTAATTGCGATTAATCGATTTGACAATGTATACTTACACTATAACACAGACATCTTAAAATAAAGTGTAACCTTAAATTGTTTTGCATTTTATCTCTCAAAATGATTGGTCATTTTAAAAAAATGTGGAAATTAACAGAAATAAGTTATCATCACAAACTCTTATTTACAGAAGATAAACATTTGACCCAGCTACATGTTTGACTAGTAAATGATTAGTATTGCAAGCCCTAATTTATATAAATGTATATTAACAGTGGAGCAGTGGTGTAATATTATTCCTGTAAACAATTTCCAGCATTTCAAAAATGATCAAATCAACAGATTAATATCTGCCTCATAAGAAAGATTTTTGCATGAATCCGATGTGGACACAAAAAATGGCGGAATGCCATTGACCTTCACATGTTAAATAGGCTTGGAAATGATTCATTAAGAAATTACACTTCCCACATTTTGTGTGTTGTTTAAGTGTTTGTGTGTACTGTACGTGTTCTGTCGTGTGTGCCACGTCCCTCACTTTGGGTATGGATTTCACTTTAAACCTCTTCTCTGCTGGGAGCGACAAATCATGGCAATTAGGCTGATGCGGACGAGGTTACGCTATGCATTATTAATCAGTCTGGTCATTAGTGCCCCAGGAGCACACCCAGAAAGCAGATCTTATATCAATAGGCTAGCGCCAGGGCGCTTTAGCTTAGCGCTGGCTTTAGCAGCAGGGTTTAGATGGAGATCTGGGGCAAAAAGTGGTTAACCCCCCGGTGGGCAGTTGGGGGACAGGGTTAAACCAGGGTAAAGTGTATGTGATAGGCTCAATATGTTAGCACTTGTGTGTTTACATGTGCGTCACCGTCTGCATACTGACAAAGCCTCAAAACGCATTGTTATAAGTGTTGGGTTAAACAAAAAAAAGTATTTAAAATATTAGAAATATCAATTGGTTTGCAGGAGAAAAAGTAAAAAAAAAAAAAATCTATCTATCTATCTAATTTCAACAACTAGTATGCTATTGAACACATTCTTTTAGCTAAACATTAATATTAATTTTAACAATTTGAATGATTTTAAATATAATTTTGCAAACCTGCTGGAAAAAAAACAGCTCATAACTAGTCTAACTAGTCTTTGTTAGTTTTAGCTGGTTTAAGCTAGACTGCTCAGCTTCTTTAGCTGGTCAGAAAGCAGCCTGACCAGCCAAAATCCATTTAAAACCATAAGTATATATGGCATGTTTAGCTACGTACATCATGGTGAGGCACAAATGTTCTTCACACACGCAAATACTTGCATGAGCGATCAAAAGCACCCGCCTGTCAGTCAAACAGCGTGCAGGTTACTTTTTTAGAAATTTACAAAGGCAAAAGATGTTTGGTGTCTGTTTACAGACTTTCGCATCAATTTCACACATAACTTATGTAATTATCACATATATATTTGCAAATAATTAATGCTTGATTTACATAATTTTTGGCATGTAAAAGCATGTCAGTGAGCTGTTAGCGCTGAATGTGTCAGCCCTGAGCTGACCACCTGTTAGCAGTACCACTGTTTCCAGATCATGTCTTTAATTTAAGTTTGTGCTGTATTGTAATTGGCTACATGCCGCTCCACTGACCCCAGGTCAGCTGCTCACTGTCATGAGTCTAAGCGCAGACAGGATTACAGCTGAACACAGCCACCCTGGAGGGACAATTACTGCTTGTTTAAACACTCACATTGACTGATCCAGGATCAGTGTAGCGCACAGAGAGGTCATTGAGTCCACTGGTGCTGGTTTGAATTTCGCCACTTTTCACAGGTCCAGGGACTGATTTGGATTTTGCTGAGTTTGCATAAGTGATTGAGTGACTTGACAAAGAAGAAACACTCCCTCCTTCACACACTTATCATTTCCCAGGTGTTGTTGGACCAGACGGATGGTAGCAGGATGATGGGCGGCAGAGATGAGAGTGTAGGCTGGGAGTTTAGCTGAGTTTGAGATTGTGTGTGTGTGTTTGTGAATGAATGTAGTTAAAGATATGATTTAATATGCAGTGCTGGTAGAGTGACAGAGGTGCATGTGTCATCAGAGCCGTGCTGTGTAACAGGGGCCTCTATAAGATTCTCATAAAACCATGAAGTACTGTTACCCAGGAGAAGATCATGCAGAACGTCTTTATCTCAGACATAGAATACATGCGTGTAGGATTTCTTAAGTCATAGAGTCTTTGTTTATATTTGTTTGTTTGTTCATTAATTCATTTCCATTCTTTTCATTGTGCATGTTCATTTGGTTTTGTTCATTCGTTTATTTTGTTTTTTCTTTGCTCATTTGTTAGTCTTTTATTGTCTTTCTCAATTCATTTGTTTAATCACTTTTATTTAATAATTGTTAATAATTTTTTTTGTTAATTTGTTTGTTCACTTGTTTTTCTTTAATTCTGTCATTCTTTTTCTTTCTTTCATTCACATTCTTTTGTTCATTTTGTTTCATTCATGCATGTTTTTATATTGTTCATTTGTTATATTGTTAATTCGTTTGCTTTGTTTGTTTTTTGATTTTGCTTACATTTGTTAATATTTTAGTTATTTTACTTTGTCTCTTGATTTATTGTTTGTTTATTTGTTCATGTTTCTTTCTTTTATTATTTTCTTTTCATTTCTTTTTATTTGTTTGTTTTTTTGTTCTTTTTTGTTTTGCATTTGTTAATGCTTTCATTATTTTTCTTATTCATTTTCATGTTTGTTTTTAATAATTTGTTTGTTTCTTTTTTCTTTAATTTGTTTTCACTAATCTTTTTTATTTTTTTTGTTTTTTATTCATTTAGTTGCTTTCTGTCATTTCTCTTTTCTTAGTTTGTTCATTTTTTCCTTTTTTCTCTTTTTTAGTTACCTTTCTTTCTTTCTTTCTTTCTTATGTACAGTTCCATCTATACTGATGGCATGTCCTTTTTCTCTCTGACTGACATTTTCTCTCCATACATCATAATCCTGTCTGTCATTTCGCTGGCATTTCAGTGAGCCTCTGGAGACCAGCCAATCTCACCAACACTACCAGACTTAACCACACACACACACACACACACACACACAGAGAGAGAGAGAGAGAGAGAGAGAGAGAGAGAGAGAGAGAGAGAGAGAGAGAGAGAGAGAGAGAGAGAGAGAGAGAGAGCTCTATAAGGCAGAGATTAAAGATGATGAATAGGTGTGTAATGGCAGAAGTGTTAACCCTACTGCTTCAACTCTCAGATTCACGGCCCACCATATAAATAATGACTACATCAATAGCCCAAGGACTATAGAAAGGCAGCGTTCAACACGGTTAGTCATTAACCAGTCGTGACACAAATTCACCCTGCATGGATTTTGCTGCAGTTTTCACCAAACTATGAACACAGCACAACACATTTCCCACATGAACCCAGTTCTTCACCTAAAATATACGTATGCAGTCAGGCGCATGTTAGAAAAACCCATTGCGTTCCACTGCAGAAGTTCTTAGTTTTTTTATTTTAATGATAGCAAGCTTTTGTCTGGCATCTCAAGAAGCCCTAGCAGTGTTTCCAGTCGTGGTTTAATCTTCTTGTGATTGTTTAATCTGTCTTCTGATTTTATTTCATTTGTTACCATGGTGAGGTGAGACACAACAGCACAATACATCTTAGACTCTGAAGATTAAAAGGTAAACAATTCCTGGCTTACAGTTTTAGCACAGCTATAGCACCTGCAAGAAATTGTGTTTTTAGCATCAAGGATTAATAAGAAGCAACTGACAGCACAATTCACATACTAGCCATACTCAATTGTATGTGATTAGCATTATACCCTAAATTATATTTAAAATCATAATAAATCATAGCACCTGTAAGTATCTGTGTATGCATACACTATGAGGCTTGTGACAGTTGACTTTATTAGTTGTCAAAAAGAAAAATGGAGAAAGATGCCACATGAATTCTGATTGGACTAGCTAATAAGGCTAATTTAGCTAATTTAGATGTCTGTAGTGCAATTTTATGAAGTTGTACCATACTAATATTGTCCAAATACTGGTGAACTTTTATACTACATACAAATATGTACTTCCCATCACCAAAAAAAGTACATAATTTTAGAATTATTCAAATTGGCCAGTGCAGCCATTCTAAGGAAACTTCACGACATCCTGACTAGCAGGTACCTCAGCTCTCTGTGTAATGTGCTTGTATTGTTTAATTTGGCTTAATATATTAATAACATTTGCCTCAAAACCTTGTTAGTTTTTCTTTGTTCTGCCCAGAGTTAATGTGAAGTGAGGATGAAAGGGAGAATTAAAAACAAACATGGTCAGACATGGTCTAAGGCACACAACAACACTATTTGGGTTTGTGGGCATGTGTTAGTCTATGAGTTTCTGTCTATTTCGTGACAGCATGATTAATGAAATGTCTAATCAAATTTGATCGCAATGTTTTTATGTCCAGGGTGAATAGCCATTGTGCTTGGAGAGAAAATGAGAAAGAGTGAGAGATGGATTTAAAAAACCAAAACAACACTGCCTTGAGACACCTTTCTCTATTATAGCACTTAAAATCAAATGAAAAGTGACTTCATAAAATAAAAAAAAATAAAAAATCCCATTCTGGTGTGTGTGCACTTAAAGTTTAGCTTGAATTTACAGTATTTACTAGTTGCTATATATACACAAAATATATATACAGTGGGGAGAACAAGTATTTGATACACTTCCGATTTTGCAGGTTTTCCTACTTACAACGCATGTAGAGGTCTGTAATTTTTATCATAGGTACACTTCAACTGTGAGAGACGGAATCTAAAACAAAAATCCAGAAAATCACATTGTATGATTTTTAAATAATTAATTTGCATTTTATTGCATGGTTTTTCTTTAAGAAGCCCTCCTGTTCTCCACTCATTACCTGTATTAACTGCACCTGTTTGAACTCGTTACCTGTATAAAAGACACCTGTCCACACACTCAATCAAACAGACTCCAACCTCTCCACAATGGCCAAGACCAGAGAGCTGTGTAAGGACATCAGGGATAGAATTGTAGACCTCCACAAGGCTGGGATGGGCAAGCAGCTTGGTGAGAAGGCAACAACTGTTGGCGCAATTATTAGAAAATGGAAGAAGTTCAAGATGACGGTCAATCTCCCTCGGTCTGGGGCACCATGCAAGATCTCACCTCGTGGGGCATCAATGATCATGAGGAAGGTGAGGGATCAGCCCAGAACTACACGGCAGGACCTGGTCAATGACCTGAAGAGAGCTGGGACCACAGTCTCAAAGAAAACCATTAGTAACACACTACGCCGTCATGGATTAAAATCCTGCAGCGCACACAAGGTCCCCCTGCTCAAGCCAGCGCATGTCCAGGCCTGTCTGAAGTTTGCCAATGACCATCTGGATGATCCAGAGGAGGAATGGGAGAAGGTCATGTGGTCTGATGAGACAAAAATAGAGCTTTTTGGTCTAAACTCCACTCGCCGTGTTTGGAGGAAGAAGAAGGATGAGTACAACCCCAAGAACACCATCCCAACCGTGGAGCATGGAGGTGGAAACATCATTCTTTGGGGATGCTTTTCTGCAAAGGGGACAGGACGACTGCACCGTATTGAGGGGAGGATGGATGGGGCCATGTATCGCGAGATCTTGGCCAACAACCTCCTTCCCTCAGTAAGAGCATTGAAGATGGGTCGTGGCTAGGTCTTCCAGCATGACAACGACCCGAAACACACAGCCAGGGCAACTAAGGAGTGGCTCCGTAAGAAGCATCTCAAGGTCCTGGAGTGGCCTAGCCAGTCTCCAGACCTGAACCCAATAGAAAATCTTTGGAGGGAGCTGAAAGTCCGTATTGCCCAGCGACAGCCCCGAAACCTGAAGGATCTGGAGAAGGTCTGTATGGAGGAGTGGGCCAAAATCCCTGCTGCAGTGTGTGCAAACCTGGTCAAGAACTACAGGAAATGTATGATCTCTGTAATTACAAACAAAGGTTTCTTTACCAAATATTAAGTTCTGCTTTTCTGATGTATCAAATACTTATGTCATGCAATAAAATGCAAATTAATTACTTAAAAATCATACAATGTGATTTTCTGGATTTTTGTTTTAGATTCCGTCACTCACAGTTGAAGAGTACCTATGATAAAAATTACATTTGTTGTATTTTGGCAGAAAATGACTGATCCTGCATTGATTTCACTGTAAAATTCTGAAATGGTATTTTATTGTTCGTTATTATATGATAATTCCTGTTAGATTACATAAAATCCTGGCAGTTTTTCCAGTGTGTGTGTGTTCTCCTTCAGAGTTGAACCTCCCTGAACCTTCAGGACTGTTTCATGAGCAAGCGAAATGAAATAATGAAATATACAGAAATAATAAGATGAAAGGCTCTTTGTGCTGCCGCTGGATTAATATTTCACACTTTTGTGATTGAAGAGAACATAGAGTGTGTTGTAATTAGTTTTCTCCACAGCTCCTTGTAGTGGAGAGCACAGGACTATGACAGATCATTAAAACTTACACACACGCACGCAGAGAGAGATGATGGGGGTCGTGATTGAGTTTGACAGCTGACGATAAGAGAGACACTGCTTCAGTGGTCAGTCAGTAATGAAATCTCTTCACAGGATCCCATGACAGAGAGGGAAAGCTGTTACGTGATGTAAACGGCGCTGTCAGCTCAATATTCACACGCAGTATGCACGTGTGGTAGCTTTGCTTTGAAAAAATTTTAAAGGGATATTTCATGCTGTAATGACAATGTTGTCATTATTTCCTCCTCCTTGTGTTGTATCAAACCTGTATGACTCTTTCTTCCACACTGTAAGAAAAAAACTGAAGAAAAAACTGGAAGAGGTACTCTTTTTATGCACATTTCCTTTAACCCTAAAACAGAACACTGTGTAATTCAAAATACGGGTGAAACACCTGTGAAAAATCAATACGGAAAATTCCTTCATATTAACACAGTGTCACTGTTATGTTCTGACTGATTTCTAGTCATTAATCTGTTGTCATGGTTTCTCATTCGTTAGCACCTGTTCTCTGTTCTGTTGATTACCTTCCTCAGTTCTTTGTCTTGTGTTAATGTTACATTCCCTTGTGTAGAGTTCTCGTTCCGAGTGTTCCTCGTTCCTAGTTATATTATCGTACTTTCTGCATCACGCATCGTCTTTGCTACCCGTTACACACAGTACAGTTTTTACTGACTTTTCCTAGTGTGCAAGGCACTATTTTACCTGCAGTTTTAGGGTTGATATCAGTGACATTTGGTCATAAGACATGCAGAAACCAATGGCATTTAGCATCAGTTTTTGTAACCCAAAAAATATGACTCTTATTGTACATTTTTAAGAATAGGCCTGTCACAATATTTTCACTACACGGTTATTGTGGCCAAAAGAATTCACAATAACAACATTATCACAATACCCTTACAGAAAAACCACATGAATTTCACTTGTGCAGAAACGTGGTTATACAAAAACATACAAAAAGTTGATCATACTGTTGATCAGTACTTCCTGCAGACTTTTTTTTTAGGCTGGCCACACGCTTGTAGATTTTATGCCCGAATTTGAGCCCGATTTGCACCCGCAAGCAATCGGGGGAGTGGCCCGATTGGATGCTTGTCGCAAACGTCCAAAAAAATCCTCAATTGTGACGTGTTGTTGTTGTTGTTGTTTTTTACTGCTCCTGAACGCACTGGAGCCCGCACGATCCCAAACATGTTTGATATTTACGACTCTTGATCGGGCTGCCTCTGACGTGATACCCGCGATAGCCAATGAGAGCGAGCAAGCTTCACCAACCGGATGCTGTGTGCTTCTATAGCTGAATCTTGGCTGCCACATTTTTTCTCCTTTTTTCTTCCCGTAAAACAGAACTCACGCCAGGAGTACCAGCTGACGACATCGATCGTCCTCCATCTGTTTTTTTTTTTTTCCTCAAGTGAGAAGTGTCTCTGTGAGATCTCGTCTCACTGTGGAAATGTTACTAACCGACAGGTGTGTGGTCTCGCAGTCCGGACGAATCTTCTAGTGTGTGCATTGGGAGGATTATAATGCTAAAAATTGGTTGAAACTTGCCTTATATCTGTGGTCTCCCACAGTTTTAAAATCAATTAAGATTTGAAAATCGTCTTTTGTGTCCCAGGCCTTATGGAATCCAAAAAACTCCCAACACTGGCAAGCAAACTTTTCTCAGGTTTTCGCGGTAGTAATAGCTACACCGTATCATCGTCTCAGGGTTATGTATATAACCCGGTTCCCTGAGAACGGGACCGATTGCGTTGACACAATTAATTTTACAAACAATTACAAAGAAACAAGAAGTAGAACATTAAATTCAACGTGAATTTTTAAAGTAGAAAGACTGAAATAGTATTTTCTTGTAAAACATACTATACAAACTATACATACTTACAAAAAAAAATCATATTATTGCGACACTCCTAATTCATAACTTTTAGAATTTTGAAGCTTGACATCCCCAGTCCTCATTCATAATTTGCTGCATGTTCAGTTAAGGACACGTGATGCACTTTCCTGATTTAAAAATATATCTCAAGCTTTCAGTGTTTGCCAGATTAGTTTTTTTTTTTATTATTTAAATCATTCCAAAGGTTTTAATTATTTTATTGATTGTTTTAATTACTTTTATAGGGTACATTTATACATGTTGTTTGTTTGGTCTTTGAATCCTGAAGCCTTTGCTCTACAGATGTAAGTAAACACTCCAGCTCCAAATATAATTTGTATGGAAAGGCTACAGTACGTGTTGAATACAAAATACTCTAGGCTGTGGTCTACATGCTGCTAATCTGTTTATGGATAGTGGAAATATAACAATAATTTGTGATTGGGGATTTCCACTTCCTCCCTCTCAGGGCACTTACACACTAGAGAAAGCTCTGGTGGAGCATCAGACAGATAGGGATGTGTAAGAGAAACTGTCATGTTGCACTCGCTTATGGTCGCAAGAATTTTCTCGTAGCTCACCACCCTCAAAGAAGTCAGTAGATTTGTAGCATCCTCCAGCTTTGCATGTTTAAGTGTCCTAATGCCAAAAGGAGTTATGTTCACTGTGCTATTTGGTAGTTTTGAGCTAACAGCTACCAAACAAACATTCACATCTTTGTGTCCTCCGTCAAATCCATCCTTTCTGGTTCCCACATCTCCACCCACACATGTACATCTCCCTCATTCTCACCCAGCACGCAAACACACACAAATACACACACACACAGGCTACAGTAAACCACCGTTGTGGGCAGTTGTCCTTTTAATCACACATCTCTCAAGTGATTGACTGCTCCTTTGGTGATGTAACAAAATCCCTGATCCCAGTGCTGCCACAAGCCTCAGAACACACATACAGACAGAGAGCAAGAGATTGACATGGCTCACTCTTTCTTTCTCACTAAGCTTCAGACCCCTCTTTGCTGGAGGAGGTGTAGAAACCTCCCTTAGTTTGTTAAAATAGTTTGATTCTTTGCCAGGAGAAAAAAATATATTTATTGTGTTACGAACCCCACTTTAAAAGTGCTCGTTGGGAAGGGGGCAAGCAACATAAAACGACATGCGAGACAAAAGGCAATTTGACTATTTATTAATAGTACTGCACTCACGTGTCACCGGTAGGCAACGGGTGAAATGAATCAACATCAACCCAATAAATGAATACTCTTAAACAAACAAACAACCAAAGAACACAGACCAACAAGAACATCAAAAGAAACACAGAAAAAAACGACAGAGCTTGTCAGCTACCGTTTGACGTCAGGGTGCACACGAAGCTCATTGGAACGCAGCCCGTCGTCAGCGCTGGCTGGGCAGCCAGAGACATCCAGAGCTTCCCCTCGAGTGTGCACCACCCTCACATTTAACTCATAACAGTGACTGTGGCGGTCAGGCGGCTGGAATCATGTAGCAGCAGCACAAGATCAGTCCACCCCTGCGTTTACTCTCTCCCGTCCTATATTCAACTCCGAACATCATTAATAAACAGGCAACAGGTGTACAGGGGAAGCAAAGGGCGGAGCTTACCCTCGGGAGAAGAAAATAAACCACAATCAATACAACAGCAAACACATACCAAACTAAATAATAATAATAATAATAAAGCTTGAACCATAACAATTGAGATAAATCATTAAATTTAACAATGAGCGCTTCCGAAGACGAGTGTTGGATTCGCCAAAGTGTGCGAACTTCATGGCTGCAAGTATTTGAAAGATAGTCCAAGGACTTTACATGCTGAGTTATGTTCATTTTGAACAAATCTTTAATATGACTTGGGAACAACGAGTTGTCTCAGCGAGTCATTCGTTCATTTTGCGTTGACCACGCGTGCGCAACATCCTATAGTTTCTGTACAGGAAACAGAAATGATTAGTTCACCTCTCAAGTCTTCGTGTTCGGGTCTGTTTCGTTCATTCATCCCGTAACAGCCCCATAGAGCCTATGCTGTCTGTACCGGGAGGAGAAATTATTAGTTATATTCTGCTGAAATAAACGAAATGACTTGAAAAAGATTTTTACATTTTTGATGAACAAGATTCAAAGTCAGTAAAATTATCCGAACTTCCATCACTGACCACAAAGTCAACACACATTTTCCACTATTTTTTTTTAGTGTCTGTGGCTCAATTACAAATAAGAGTGTCCAAGATTAAGAATAATAATTTAAAGGAAAAAATAATGTTTTAAGTTCTGAGTTATGTATAAGTTATATCATTTTCAAAAGAAAGTTTAAATTTAAGAATGTCAAGTAAAAAATAATGACATTTAAAAAAAGTAAACCGCTTCACACCGTATTTTGGTTTTATGAAATAATAATAAAATATTATAGAATTTTCTTTCTTTTTATGATGCGTTTTCTTCATGTCTTCATTCTATAAAAATATCAACATCAATTATAATTCAGAAATAAAGATGTGTTTCTTATAGATTAGGTGAATTTATTACATTATATGTGTGAGTTTAACTTTTAATGTATTTTTAAATATTAATGTATCCAAACAAAAACTGAGGGTCATGTCATTGACCCCTGTATGTACAGTTCCCTTTCGTTCAGTCACTCCGAGTAACGTCAGTGACTGACGAATGGGGGTTTCGCTTAGAAGCCTATCATCTTCGAGATCTAAAAAACGCCCAATGGCAGCGCCAATGCCATGGGCATGCGGAATTTGCATAGCGTAACTCCGCCCCACAGCGTGGGTATATAAGGAAGTACGCTGGCAACATCGCATTATGTTTTTGCTTCGGAGCCAAGAGTATCTCTTCACTCCTCAAGCCTTCTGAGTATCGTCAGCTTCTTCGAGACGAACAGCTTTCCAGTTGGTGTTGGTGTGACGGCGTGTTCCAGCGATCGTTTACTGCCTGCCTGCTGATCTGTGCAGTGGTCTGCATTCAGCCGGTATTCGGTCCCTGGGCGCTTCGGCATCACTGCGAAGCTTCCTCTCTTAAAAGAGCTCACACTTGGCACGTCTTTTTCAAGATGTCTCGCCAGTGTGCTTCTGGGTGCGGTCGATATCTGCCGCCCTCTGATGGGCACAATCACTGCCTGATGTGCTTGGGCTTTCAGCATGCTCAGGCAGCGTTTGTGGATGAGACATGTTCCCACTGCGGGGACATGCCCATCTCGGTGCTGCGGTCGAGACTCAATGAGCTCCGTAATAGAGTGAGAGTCCCCTCTGCCACACCCCAATCTGCGGTCTCTACGCGAGGCAGCACTTTGGCTGGTGGCCAGGGTGACCTGAGGGTGACGGTGTGGAACAAAGCCCCGACGCTCATGCCTCGGACCACACCCCCCTCTAGCGCACCGTTCCCGCCGTGCGCTCAGACTGAGACACCGGAGCCGGCTCCTGCTGTTCCGAGTGTGTCGTTTGGCGCCGCAGAGGACGAGCGAATGTCGATCGCCGCATCACAAGGTGGGCTGGAGTCCTCCGAGGATGATGATTCGGCTGTGCTGCCGCCTTCCGGTGTGCCAGCATTGTCCGAGTCGGACCCGGAGTTGACAGCCATGCTTTCCCGGGCAGCCGCGAGTCTCGGGTTGGAGTGGAACCCTCCACCCCGTCCTGAACGCTCGCGGTTGGACGATTGGTTTTTGGGGGCGCCGCGTTCTGACACCCGTCAGACCACGCCCCCAATACCTTTTTTCCCGGAGGTGCATGAGGAGGTCACGCGGTCCTGGAAGTCCCCGTTGTCTTCCCGTGACCGATCGGCGGCCTCCTCCACCTTCTCTGCCCTCGATGGGGCCGCGGCCAAAGGGTACACTGGGGTTCCCCCGGTTGAACGCTCTGTTGTGATGCAACTGTGTCCGCAGAGTGCTTCAACGTGGCGTGGCGACCCTAAGCACCCCTCCAAAGCCTGTAGTTTCACATCAACCTTGGTGGCGAAATCCTACAGAGCTGCGGGGCAGGCTGCCGCCTCTTTGCATGCCATGGCCATCCTTCAGGCCTACCAGGCCCGGATGCTCAAGGACATGCACGAGGGTAGAGCTGACCCAGGGCTCAGAAATGAGCTGCGTGCCGCCACCGACCTCGCCCTCCGGGCGACGAAGGTGACCGCACGCTCCCTGGGCCAGGTGATGTCCACAGCAGTGGTCCAGGAGAGCCTATGGCTCAACCTGGCTGATATGCGGGACGCCGAGCGGACTCGTCTCCTCGACGCTCCCATATCCCAGGATGGGCTATTCGGCGGCGCGGTTGAGAACTTCGCCCAACAGTTCTCAGCCGCCCAAAAGCAGACTGAGGCCATCAAGCACGTACTGCCCCGGCGGCCAGCTGCTGCTTCCACCCAGCCGCCGGCACAGTTGCCTCAGTCTGCTCGCCGCCGAGGGCGCCCTCCCGCGGCTCCCGCCCCTCCCGCGCCACCCAAGCAGCAGCCTCCACCTGGGCCGCGCCGTGGAGGACGCCGTAGGAAGGCGCCCCAGTCCGCTCCAGCCCCGCAGCCCGCCAAGCGCCAGGCTAAGCGGCGCTCCTGACGCGGACAGCTCAGGGATGGGCAGTTCTTTCCAGGAGATGGTAGCAGGACCACTCCTTCCCCCGGTGGAGGGCCGGGGGAGAATCCTTTGTTCCGCTGCTGGCCCCCGGGTCAGCAGCACCCTTTTATGGTTAAAGAAAGAACTGACTTACCCATCCCTGAGCGACCAGAGACCGATGGCAGTGTGCGCCGCCCCCGGGCCACGCCACTCTCGTCCCTCTCTGACGCCAGTCTCCTCTCAGAGCAGACCCCAGTGGAACGCGCGTCCTTCCCTGGTCTCCTCTGTCAGGACGCGGCTGATGACCGTGCCCCCACACCGGGACGCTACGCCTCCCACGTCTGGGCCGGTCACGCCGCCTCGCTGCCCCACCCGGGGTACGTCTATGGTTCGCATGACCCCGCTGGTGCAGTTTCTGGGAGCCTGGCTTCAGCTCCCTGGACTGTCCCGCTGGGTCGCGAAGACCATCAGGCTCGGCTATGCGATTCAGTTCGCTCAGGCTCCTCCTCGTTTCCGGGGAGTCCGATTCACCATAGTGGGGCCCAATGCCCCCCTCATGCGTGCGGAGGTTGCTACCTTGCTGGCGAAGGGTGCGATCGAGCCTGTCCCTCCAGCCGAAATGGAGTCCGGCTTCTACAGCCCTTACTTCATTGTACCCAAGAAAACCGGTGGGTTACGACCGATCCTGGACCTGCGCGTCCTGAACCGATCCCTTCACAGGCTTCCGTTCAGGATGTTGACAGCGAAACGCCTTTTCGAATGCGTTCGTCCAGCAGATTGGTTTGCAGCGATCGACCTGAAGGACGCCTACTTCCATGTCTCCATTCTTCCTCGACACAGACCGTTCCTACGGTTTGCTTTCGAGGGGCGGGCATACCAGTACGCGGTCCTCCCATTCGGGCTAGCTCTGTCCCCTCGCGTCTTCACGAAGATTGTCGAGGCAGCCCTTGTGCCACTCAGGCAACACGGGGTTCGCATCCTGAACTACCTCGACGACTGGCTGATCCTCAGCCACTCTCGAGAGCAGGTGTGCGAACACAGAGACCTGGTGCTCCAGCACCTAGCCCGTCTGGGCCTTCGGGTCAACTGGGAGAAGAGCAAACTCTGCCCAGTGCAGAGGATCTCTTTTCTCGGTATGGAAATCGACTCGGTCGCCATGTGTGCGCAGCTTACGAGCGAGCGCGCGCAGTCACTGCTGACTTGCCTTCGTCAAATCGAGAGCAAGAGTGCGGTTCCACTGAAGTTATTTCAGAGGCTCCTGGGGCATATGGCATCTGCAGCCGCGGTAACGCCGCTCGGTTTGCTTCATATGAGACCGCTTCAGCACTGGCTTCGCGATCGAGTCCCGAGATGGGCATGGCAGTCGGGCACGCTCCGGGTCCCAGTGACTCGGGCCTGCCTGCAGACCCTCACCCCGTGGTCGAACCTCAGTTTTCTACGGGCCGGTGTGTCCTTAGAACGAGTTTCCAGGCATATTGTTGTGTCAACAGATGCCTCCACCACGGGCTGGGGTGCCATGTGCAATGGACATGCTGCCGCGGGCTCCTGGACAGGACCCCAGCGCCTCCTGCATGTCAATTGCCTCGAGTTGCTGGCAGTACGGTTCGCCCTGCACCGCTTCCGAGCGCTGCTCAAGGGTCAACACGTGCTAGTCCGGTCAGACAACACGGCCACAGTAGCGTACATCAACCACCAGGGTGGTCTGCGTTCCCGCCGCATGTCTCAACTCGCCCGCCATCTCGTCTTATGGAGTCAGAAGCACCTGAGGTCCCTTCGTGCCATCCATATCCCGGGAGTCCTGAACCGTGCAGCCGACGAGCTCTCACGGCTTCAGCCACTTCCTGGAGAATGGAGACTCCATCCCCAGACGGTTCAGCTGATTTGGGAACAGTTCGGCGACGCACAGGTAGATCTGTTTGCCTCCCACGACTCTTCCCATTGCCGCCTGTTTTATTCCCTGACCGAGGGCCCCCTCGGCACGGACGCTCTGGCGCACAGCTGGCCGCGGGGCCTCCGCAAGTATGCGTTTCCCCCAGTGAGCCTTCTTGCACAGCTTCTGTGCAAGATCAGGGAGGACAAGGAGCAGGTCATTTTGGTCGCCCCGTATTGGCCCGGCCGGACCTGGTTCTCCGAACTCGTACTCCTTGCGACAGCCCCTCCCTGGTCGATTCCTCTGAGGAAGGACCTCCTTTCTCAGAGACGGGGCACCCTTTGGCACCCGCGTCCCGATCTTTGGAACCTCCACGTGTGGCTCCTGGATGGGACGCGGCAGGTTTGAGTACCCTACCACCTCAGGTGGTGGCTACCATCACTTCCGCTAGGGCCTTGTCTACTCGACACGCCTATGCGTTGAAGTGGAACCTCTTCGTCACCTGGTGTTCTTCTCGCCAAGAAGACCCCTGGAAATGCCCGATCGGGTCCGTGCTCTCATTCCTCCAGGAAGGGTTGGAACGAAGGCTGTCTCCTTCCACCCTCAAGGTTTATGTGGCCGCTATTTCTGCCTACCACGACCTTGTGGAGACGAAAAAGGTAAGTCAGCACGACCTGGTCATCAGGTTCCTGAGGGGAGCGAGGAGACTGAATCCTCCTCGCTCTCCCCTCGTACCCTCTTGGGACCTCGCAGTAGTCCTAAGCGCTCTGCAGAGGGCTCCCTTTGAGCCATTGCGGTCAGTCGAGCTTAAGTTCCTGTCTATGAAGACAGCGCTCCTGACCGCCTTGGCCTCCATCAAGAGGGTAGGGGACTTGCAGGCATTTTCGGTTGACGAAGCGTGCCTGGAATTCGGGCCGGCCAACTCTCACGTGATCCTGAGACCCCGGCCTGGATATGTGCCCAAGGTTCCCACCACTCCCTTCAGGGACCAGGTGGTGAACCTGCAAGCGCTGCCTTTGGAGGAGGCAGACCCAGCCTTGGCACTGCTCTGTCCAGTACGCGCCCTCCGTGCTTACGTAGACAGAACGCAGTGTTTCAGGACCTCAGACCAGCTCTTTGTCTGTTATGGTGGGAAGCTGAAGGGAAAGGCTCTCTCCAAGCAAAGGTTGTCTCACTGGATAGTGGACGCCATTGTTTTGGCTTACCAAACGCAGGGGCGCCCATGCCCCCTTGGGGTCAGGGCTCACTCCACCCGGAGTGTGGCCTCCTCTTGGGCTCTAGCGCATGGCGCCTCGCTGACAGACATTTGCAGAGCTGCAGGCTGGGCGACACCCAACACATTCGCCAGATTCTATAATCTCCGAGTGGAGCCAGTGTCCTCTCTTGTACTCGCCTCTACTAGTGGCCGGTAATGGACTAGGCTCAGGTGTCTTCGCTTGCTCGCCATTTCACTCCACGGACTGGATACGTGCGATATTTTCCTCAGGTAGTTTCCCTGAAGCCCTGAGTTCCTCCAGCACTGTTGATGCCGACACCAGTACGTCTGCCCACTCGCTCAGGCCCTCGTGTTGGCTAGGTGCCACCGTGTGCATGGTTCCCCCGTTGGGCGACCCCCACATGTGTATTCCCACTGTAAGTCTCCCTGAGCAGGTGTCTTTCCCTTGGCAAGCCCCTTGCCACCCCTGGGGGTAAAATTCTTCCACCTTCGGCTGGTTACCCCAGAGTTTCCCATATGTAGCCCTGAGCGGGTCATATGTGTTCTTAAGTCCTCCCTACGGGTAGGCATTTGGCGCATACTTCCACCTGGAATATGCTTCCCAGTGTACCTTGGTATTCCTGTGTTAAGTGGGAGTCCTTCGTCCGTACTAGCTTACGACAGGGAGCTCACGCTTACGCAGGGCACTGGATGACAGCCGAGTGGCGTGATTATATTGGGACCCCCATTCGTCAGTCACTGACGTTACTCGGAGTGACTGAACGAAAGGGAACGTCTCGGTTACGTATGTAACCCTCGTTCCCTGAGGAGGGAACGGAGACGTAACGTCCCTCTGCCACTTCCGCTGTACCGCTGGAACAGCCGGGAGTTCAGTCTTGGCTCCTCAGCAGGTAAACATAATGCGATGTTGCCAGCGTACTTCCTTATATACCCACGCTGTGGGGCGGAGTTACGCTATGCAAATTCCGCATGCCCATGGCATTGGCGCTGCCATTGGGCGTTTTTTAGATCTCGAAGATGATAGGCTTCTAAGCGAAACCCCCATTCGTCAGTCACTGACGTTACGTCTCCGTTCCCTCCTCAGGGAACGAGGGTTACATACGTAACCGAGACGTTACTTGACAACATTTTGACAACATCAATTCCAGATTCACCCGCCACTTTTGGTCACTTAAAACACTGATTCTTGCCCAGAATAAGCTGTAGTAGACCAGCCTTGCTTTGAACAATCTGGCCTTGCGGATCTAGACAATCCATTATTCAGCACCAAGTTGTGTAGAAACATGTTTTCTCTCAAACATTGCTAGTAAATGATACGAACATGTACAAAGAAACGGCAAGAACACATTGAATTGAATGTTAAATTCTGAAGTAGAAAAACTGAAATAGTATTTTCCTGTAAAACATACTTCAATAATATTTGTTTTATTTACAACTTCTTTTTACAGTGCAGAAGCTGACATACCAAATGTACACTAACTATACTGTACTCTGGGACCTGAGGAAGAATGTATGAAGTGAGAGAGGTGTGGAGGAGATAAAGTGTGAGGCTGAGGCAGAGCAGGATGTCAGAGCGGAGGGCGCTTTGATTCTCTCTGGCATCTGTTTCTCCTGTGTGGGAAGCAAAGGGCATCTATCATGTCCAATCACGGAGAGAAAGAGCAAAAAACATAATCGATTGAGAAGTTGTCATACAGTATGTGTGTGTGCACAGAGAAAGCGGTGTGTACTGAGACATCTTTCTTTTAAATCATGACTTTGGTCTTGCTGTGGGCTTGTTGTGTGTTTGAAAAGTTGTTACAATATTGTGTTACTCAGTATAAAAGTTACTAGTAGTCTCAGCCTCAGATGTCAAGCCCACAGACCGCTGGCTGAACGTCTGATACATATGGCACACTTAACTGGAAACACTTCAGGAGTTTTGAAGTCGTCATCTGATTGGTTGAATTCTACAGGATGTCCGGGAGACGTGTGTGTCACGTTCTTTAACGGTCCGCCTGGAAACAAAGATTCTGTGATGCCAAACTCCCTCATGGAAGAAGAACACGGTCGTGTTTACAACTGTGACAATGAGCGCTTATCAGGATCGACTAAACGCTGGATTTTCAAAAGTATGTAAAGTCCAAGAGTTTTACACACCGGTCTGTTATTGTAGGGACTTCAATGCTACATTTTCACGCCCCTAAACATGACGCGGAACAAAACGAACTGTGATTGGTTGCTTTACATGTCAGTCAGACGGGCTCTGGGCGGTCCTTGGCCAATGAAAGCTGCCGTCAGTCTGAAGGTCTGGCTAAATTACTAACCATCATTTACTCCCCCTCATGTTGTTTTCAAAAGAAGATATTTTGAAAAATGTTTTAGTACTGTAAAAGTCCAGTGCTGTTTTGGACCCCAGTTTCCTCAAAGTATCTTCTTTTGTGTTTCACAAGAGAAAAAATAAAATAAATGATCGATATTTTTTTTTTTTTTTTTTTAGGTGAATGATTCCTTCAATATACTACTATTTCTCCCAGAAAGGGGTAGGTTTTCGATTCTATTTTACGTAAAAATGTAAACATTAATTTAAAACGAAGTTTTCCCTCAATCATCTACAGTATTTTAATATTTTTTGCAAGCACTGCCTGTGATTTCTCACCCCTGCTATTCAGTATTAGCACAGCTTGCAGTGAAAGATGTGTGTGTGAAAACGTGTCATATCTGAGGTGTGTCCTGCGGTCAGTGCTTGTCACATCCTCGTTCACTGGGAAAACACACTCACACTGATTAATGATGTGTGACAGAAACTTAGCACATCCCACACTGTGTTTCACCGCTCACACACACACACACTCACACACATGAACTGTTCGGGAAAGGAGATAAGTGTTTAATGGAGCTCATAACACACAATAAAAAAAAATTAAAAAATAACCATAACCTTGGCCACTGCAGATATTCCCATTTCCATGGCTATCCCACTAAAACATTTTGAACACTGTTCAATCCAAACCCAAGCCTGGACCGCATGGATGTGTCTGGCCCGGTTCAGCACATATGTGCGTCTCATCTGCCAAACACGCCTCAATGCTTTGCATTGCCAGATTTTACAGATGTGTTTAACTTCATCCAGCCTGCCACAGTGTTTCACGAGGCCCATATTTTTTGGTTATTAAATTGTTCTCGTTTATGTTTTTGGTTCATCAGTGTGAGTGTTTTCCCAGTAAACTACTGACAGATGTTGGTGCTCATATTTAGCTGCCACCATGAACACAATCTACAGTATATTATTATGAGTTGCTTTCAACAGATTGCAGTAATTTAAAAAAATATATATTGTTTGTGGCTTTCAACATGCTCACAATTGAATCACTGGTAATGTACAAGCTATCACACTGCCTCAAAGATGCTTTTCCTCATTGTGCTGCACTATTTCACGCTAAATAAGCTTGACTACCAGTACCATAAAGTAGATTATAACAAAACAAAACTGTCTGGCTCTTTTCTTTACAAGTCAGTACTGTGACAGATAATACAATGGTATTACCGTAGTACTTTTTGTTGTTTTTATGCTAAAACTCACTGGGTGAAAATTGGGTAAACTTTATTTCAATGGTCCACTTTAGACATTCTACTAACTATAATAACCTTGTCAACTAACTCTCATTAGAGTATTAGTAGACTGCCTGCTCAAAAGTAGGGTAGGCAATTTTCGGAGCGGCTAGCAATAGCAAGCTAGCTTTGAAAGCATGAGATCCCACCCTCCCTTCAGAGCGTTTCCAAAGCCACGCCTCCTCCAAAACACATGCAGAGTTTGCAAAGCATCACGAGATGAGAGATGCGTTAAACTACCTCATGTCTCAAAGCTCATAACATAACAATAATAATGAGCATAAACAACTTAAAGAGCGCTGACCTGTACCACCTGACTGCTGCAGATTCATTTTGGTGTTGATAGTGTTGCCATTGAAATGCATAAATTCAAGTCACGAGCCGCTCCGATTATAACGTCACGGGTTTCCATCTCTTCCAAATTATAGTTGTTATGGCTTAAACGCAGCATAAGCTTGTTGTTTTGGTTCAGGAGGAAGCGTAAAATGGGGCTGCTGTTTCGGTTGCGTTGCTCAGTGACTGATGTCTGTCTAACTCTGCATAGAACAAACGCACTGATGACGTGTGATGTCTGCGCGAGCAGGTGCGCGGAGTTATGAAAATACATACGCTTACAGGCAGGTAGGACTTTGCATCATTGCATTCAGACCAAATTCAATGATTGGACGAACATTTTATGGCTCTACGCCTTCCACAGACAATACATATAAATACATTTAGACCAGTTAACTTAGTGATTGCTATCAAGATGTAAAGAGAATTTCAACCAGCATAACAAAAAGTGTTTCTGGAACAAATCACGTATCCTGCCTTTAATAATTAACTTTGAAAATACATGTCAACCTATTTTACTAACTTGAAACCTAACACCTGACCCTAGCATAATGTACTAACAGTCTACTAATACTCTAATGAGAGTTAGTTGACATGTAGTTTCACTGTTTAGAATGTCTAAAGTGGACCATCAAAATGGTGTAACCGAACAATTGGTATTTAGTGCTATTTGCTGAGGTGCAATCTAGAATTGGCAACCACCCAGAACACTCTAACAACTGAATAACCATAGCAACACCCTGGCAACCACCTAGCATTGCCCTGGCACCAACCCAGAACACTATAACAACTGCATAGCAATACACTAAAAAACATTTCAAACACCATAGCGACACCCTGGCAACCACCCAGAATACCCCAGAAACCACCTAGCAACACCCTGGCAACCACCCAGAACACCCTAGCAAATGCACAGAAGTAATACAAATACTCACAAGACCCTAGCAACCACCTACTGTAGCAATGCCCTAGAAACCACCTAGCAACGCCCTTGGAACCACCTAAAACACTCTAGCAACTGCATAGCATCATACTGTAAGATAATTAAAAATGCCCTAGCAACCACAGAACAACACCCTGGCTACTGCATAGCATCATATTGTAAAATACTCCAGCACATTAGCAACTGCATGGCAACTCTGGCATAGTAAAAGCAAATTTTGCACATGCGAGCACTACTTATATTTCATCAGAAAATGTGGAAATCTATGTTTTCAGTTTTTCAGTATTTTAGCAACATTTTTGGTTGGATTGGTCATTTTTCTGCTGAGAGTCTGGAAATCGTTCTAAGCAATGAACCAAAGCTCGAGCTGAGTGCTTGAACCTGTTGTCAGGAGATGAGAGGATGGACCGGATGAATGAAAACAGACAGGATGTATCAGAGCGAGTCATGCTTTCATCTATTAAACGTAGCGTCCATAAGCTGACTTACTGTGTCCTCTCCTTTGATCTTCCCTGGATCTTTATGTATTCAAAAGGGTGATGCTTTTTCTCTTTTTTGCTCTTGTCTTGTTCCCTCTCACATGTCGTAACACCTTGCAAAAGAAAGTGCACAACTACAACTCATCCTCACATGGTCAGATGAATGGAAAGAGTAGGCCGCACATGTGAAAAACATAATATAAAAAAAAGCTTTGAGTGGGTGCATGTGTCTGGAAGACACAAGCACATGCCTCAAGCTTATTATGTGGTTCCATTGGATCTTAAGAGAATGGATCCTAAAAAGCTTGGGAAAACCTTGTTACTAATGGAATACATTTCAAACAAGCCATATCAGGGCCAATATTTTGCATTGCTCTATTATAGCAATAAGTACACTACAGGCAAGTACAAATGTCTTTACACACTTCACATGAACACACTTCACTCACAAAGACAGATATTTTCTAATGAAATCATTTGGTGAAAAAAAACACTTTTCATGGGCTTTATTAGACGAATGACTTTTATGTATTATGCTACAATTGGATATACTGTACATATGATTAGAAACAAAAAGAAGAGATTTAAATTAGAAGGTCAGAGATTAGAAAGATTACAATATGACTTTGATGTACTAGTCAGAGGTTGAAAAAAATAATATCTATATATATATATTATATATAGATATTATTATATAATATAAAATATATATTATATATCTATGTATAATGAGAATGCAGTTTTATTATTTAATACGTATATGTCACTTATATGATGTGCTTTAGGTTTTTATATTTTATTTTCTATCTATTCATCCATCCATCCATCCATCCATTTCTGTACTAGGACACTATAGGACACCAAGACAGATTCCTTGTTGTTGTTGTTATTATTATTATTATAGATATATTCTAATAAATAAATAACATTTTTAAATTAATATTTCAAAATTATCTCTTTTCTGTGGGAGGCAATGGATGGATTAGTTCGGACAGGATAGTGGATGTTGTTCGGTGTGCGCGTTTTCACTATTTTATCATCAATACCAAATGCTGCCCAAGAGGGAGAATCCAGTGAAAACGTGCAGATATAGATATAGATAAAACAGGTAGAGTGGTCAGAGTGATGGAGAAGAGAGTGTACTGGGGGAGAGAGTGATGGATAGAGTGTGTGTGTCAAAATGGGATAATGCAGCAATGAAGGAAGTAAGGCTGGGTGAGAGTGCACTTTGACACACTGTTAACAGAGACCTAGAACTAATGACAGACACACTCGAACTGACACACCTAGAACTGACACACTCACAAAAATACAAATGAGAAAGAAGAATGAGAATTTCTGAGATATATACCACATGAGATATACCACATTCACCCTGCTATGAGTTTAGCCTCCTCTGAATGTGTCCAGAGAGCGAGACCTGTGCAGTTGTACGAGCAGACGTGCGATGTTGCCATAGCAATGGTTCTGGAAGTAGTGGAGGTCCATCTGAACTGTTACTGTACACATGATAATGAGTGTGTTTCACTTCAGGGGGTAAGCAAAGAGGTCAGGGTTTATGTTTTGTGTGTTTATTTCTTCTGTGTATCTCTGATAAGGGCCACACAGAATCTGGAGGCACAGAATCAGAACGCCTGTTAAGATCTGCACATTGACCTCTTTGCGCATTTGTTTAAATACTTTTTTCCAAAAACATATCTGTATTCGCTACTGCATTCAACACATTTTACCATGATGAAATCCACTCCACGTACAGCCTTTCTGCAAATTGTCCAAATATCAGTGCAAAATACTGAAAAAAAATTGCATTATCCCATGCTGATCATTTATCAGAAGTGTACATAAAGGAGTCAACATCACATCTGAAGATCAATTTGTGAGTTTTTAAAGGGACAGTTCCACTGATCTATATAGAGAACTGGATTGCTCATGACGTCATAAAAAGCGAAGCCGCCCGCCTCCATATTGGTATTCCCTAGTAAGCTCACGCGTTCTATTGAATCAATAGGAAATTATATGATTTTACAGAGAAAACATTGCCTAAGAAGACACCATTTTTATATCTGAAGTCTCCCTGTACATTCTTACAGCACAAACGTCCTGAGCAGGGAAATGGTTATTCGTTTAAAGTCGGGAATTTCCCCTGCTTATTAAAAAGTTACGTTTATATTCATTGTAGTAGTGAACATCAGCCCGGCTGGCGGACGAGACACTTCAGTGTATGTATTACGAATGTCAAAGCACGCATTTTGAAATCGGAAAAAAAGATGTATGCCTTGTAACCTGAAATCGCCTTGTGCTGTTGTGTTTATGTATTTATGTTGTGCTGTAGTATTGTTTTTATTCATACAGTAGACTAACTGCAAATGTTTCAACAATGATTTCGTTATGCATTTAGAAGCAGTTAATGATTTAAACAGTGGTTAAATTAATAATTAATTCAACAACATGGCATACGTAACACTTTACTCATATGGAAACTGTAAACGCCATAAATTTGCGCTGTCTTTAAAAGTCTGAAATAGATGTTGCTCAATCAGGAAATAAAATACACGCATCATAACTTATTGAGACAAATAACGCTGACTGATTTATTTCCGAGATGATGCATGGCAAACTTTGAATTGTAATACAATAGAGTGCAATATAGTAATAGAGGCTTGTGTTAATATTTATTGTATAAGCTATTCGAAATCAATTTCTGCAGCTAGACACAGATATGTGTTAATGTTTATTATTTTTTTCCATAATTACATACATAAAGAAATATATTTTTGTGTTAGTTTAGTTACGTTACCTGTGTCGGCAGTGTGCAGCAGACACACCCACATTAACGATTTTAATATATGACTCATCCTCTCCGAAAAGACCATAAACATCACAGATAACATCTGAAGTAACTATTAATTTACATACATATATCGTAAAACTAATCCTGTGAGACTGATACGCTGCAAAATGTGTGATTTTAGGTCAATGTTTTGGCTGTATGTCAATGATGCCCTCTGTTGATATGGAATAGTAAGATGGCCGCTCGAACACTTCCAGTGGCTTCACCGCCTGATGGCAGTTTAGAGCATCATGAGCAATCCAGTCATTATATAGATCAGTGGATAGTTCACCCTAAAATTGAAATAAATTGCTCAACCTCATGTTGTTCCAAATCCTCATTTATTATTCATGAATACCAAATGAGCATATTTTATGTTAAACCAGGAGTGATGCAACATTATTTTTGAATATACACATGTAATTTGGGGGGTTTTACAGCTTCAGTCTCCATTCACCTTCATTGTACGGAAAAGAGCAGCATGAACATCCTATAAAATTTCTTATGTGTGTTCCATGGAAGATATAAAGTCATACACATTTGAAACTACAATATTATGAAAATATTAATTTTGGGGTGAACTATACCCTACCATTCAAAAGTTTGGGGTTGGTAAGATTTTTAATTAATTAATTTAATTTATTCCATCAAAATTACAGTGAAAACATTAATATTGTGAAATATTATTACAGTTTAAAATAACTGTTTTCTGTTTTATTATATTTTAACCCCTTACCCCACACCCCCCATTTTGGCAAGTGGGGCATAAATGACATACCCAAAATAAAAAGGTTGCTGCTCATAAGTCATTCTGAATAGACTCATATCCAACATATATTTAGAAAGCCACCACTTGAGAGTTTACAGTTAAATACTCTGTTATTAATATGGAGATATATAAGCTTAAACATAAAAACTAAAATTACATTTTAAATGTATAAAAAAATATGATGTGTCTGTGTTGTAGAAACTTAGAAACAATGAAGCTGAAGCCACAAGTCTGCTCATGCTTCATTTCAAATCTGACGATGTTATCTCTGAAACTGTGAATTTTATTAAACATTTTCTAAGACCATGTCATGTGAGTTTTTAGAGAAAGCTGATAAGATGCTAATAAAATATTTTATTGCCCGGTAAACACCCATTTGCAGTCTATTGTCTAATGTCTTAAAGTGTTAGTTCATTAATTCCTCTCCCTCATGTCGTTCCAAACCCGTCAAACCTTCATTCATCTTCAGAACACAAATGAAGATATTTTTGATGAAATCCGAGAGCTCTCTGACCCCTCCGTAGACAACAATTTTGATGAACACTTTCAAGGTCCAGAAAGGTAGTAAAGACATTGTTAAAATAGTCCATGTGACTCCAGTGGTTCAACCTTAATGTTATGAAGCGACGAGCGCAAAAATAATGACTTTATTCAACAGTTTTGTTCTAGCCTGTGTCTCCTACGCAGTATTCTCGTCACTTCATAAAATTAAGGTTGAACCACTGGAGTCACATGGACTACTTTAACAATGTATTTACTAACTTTCTGGGCCTTGAAAGTGTTCATTAAATTGTTGTCTACGGAGGGGTCAGAGAGCTCTCGGATTTCATCAAAAATATCTTCATTTGTGTTCAGAAGATGAATGAAGGTCTTACGGGTTTGGAACGACATGAGGGTGAGGAATTAATGACAGAATTTTCATTTTTGGGTGAACTATCCCTTTAATTATCCCAAATTTTTGCATGGTAGTGTATACATATACCAGTTAAGTCTATATTTAACTTAAGTCTATATTAAAGGAGGAGCAAATGGAGTGTTATGAATATTTTACATAGCAAATTTAAGCTCAGGTACAGGAACTGGTTATTATTTTTGATTATTATTATTATCATTTTAATATCCAAAAATGTTTTTTATGACTGTTATTCTACCAGGGAAACCTATTGATACCCTAGTCTGTTTTATTTTTATCATGCTCTCAGTGATATCAGCTAGCAGTGTGCGTAATCCAATGCCATAAGTGGCAGTGTGCACACAAACACACACACCACGCTGTCTGATACGACTGAGATTATTTAATGGGATTCTAATATGAGACAAGGATACAGTACAACGTCCACCAGCCCCTCTCCTCTCTCTCTCTCTCTTTCTATCCCCATCCGCCTTTCTCGATTTTAATGATACATCTGCAGGAGAAAAGAGGGGGGAATGGTTATTGTCAGGGTAAATGGCTTGTCATGGAGCGATTTGAATCTGAAAGCATTTTTTGTTGATAAACTGAATGGAGTTCAGGAAGGAATGGAAGCAGAGCTGTGGCGTCTCAGTGGTCTGATATACCCAGAAGGCTTCAGGCTCCCTTTGCATGTTAAGACAAGCAGAGGCATATGTGGGAATTTTTGTAAGGGTATTGCAAAAAGAGTATGTACGTTACTGTCATATCCATTCTAACACAAAATACAAGTGCTTTCTCCTCCTGTGTTGGTCTTAAGTTGAAGTATAGCACACACACTAGGCGTCTTCTTCCACTCATTGCTGCCTCATAATGTCTTTTTCATTTTAATCCAGGGGTCAAATTAGAGTATCTATATTCTGTAGGGGTCCTCCTTTCCTACTTCCCTGCAGAAGCCAAAAGGAAAGCGGCTTTGTGAAGGTTTTTTTTTACTACCTTTATCTATTAATATTCTGCAAGCTGAGATGAGGCAGTGAGGAGGCATTGTGAAAAGAGAACATGAAATTACCGTGGCCCCAACGGAAAGCCAAAGACAAATGTTAGCTCAGGAGTTTGTGGGAGTCAGTTCGAAAATTGGCCCCCGCCAGGGTTACCGCAAGCTTTTTATTACCGTGCTCATCTGCAAGAGCTTCTTCTACCATACCCTGAGAGCAGAAGGAAACTTTAACATGTCGCTGGAATCGATTAACTTGTGTTTTAGCCTCAACTTTTCAGAGGCAAAGGGGGGTGAACTGTGCTACCCAACTGCTCTGCTTAAAGATGAGGTTCTTTAGGGAAAAAGAGATAAATCGGTTCAAAAGAAACTGCAGTGCTTAGAGCCTCACAGGCACACTAAAATTCACTACTAGCAGCTAATAGTGAGCAGAATCTCAAATAATCTAATAGAGCTACAGCACCAGACCCATGCAAGGCCACTCTCTGTAAGCTTTGAAAATGGATGGTATATTGGGTTAAATAGTGACCCTCTTCACTGTAAAATAGTTTTAATTCACAAGGCCTATTGATTCATTGACTCATGTCTTACTAAAAGTGCGTTCATGCAATTTGACCGCAAATTACAAAGTGAGCGGAATGCATTCATTTTTCGATGAGAGATGCCATGAGTGACAGAGACTGTTGGTGATGCAATAAAATTGAGCTGATTTCAAACTGATGTACATCCGCAGCAATGCAGTGTGGCAACTACCAATCAGAGTGCAGACAGTGACCATACTACACTCCTAAAAATAAAGGCCTGTGCACACTAAGAAATACACTGTAAAATCCAAAAGTTGTTCTAACTAACACTTTTTAGTTAACTTTACTTAATGTCTTAACTTAATTGTAAAAATCTAGTAATATGTACTATTCACATACTATGCCTTGTTTACTCAGAAATACCAAGTTCAGATTAATTGATTGGTTTGAGTGCAATTTTGTCAAGCAAAAAAAGAGTTTTTGAGGCAGGGCAATTCTTAATAGGCTTTTCACTCATTTCCTAAAGTCATAACTATAAAGATAACTATAATGCTAACTTCTGTTTATTATAAACATCTGTCGCTTTAAATGCTTGAGCTCTTTAAAAAGGATTGGATTCTGATTGGCTGTCAGTGTTTTTATCATTAATCAGCTAAAAAAATAGTTCTGAACATGAACAATATCTGAAATATATAGTTTCCCTGTGTCGTTATCTTTATAGTTGTGGTGCGGACTCTGGACTCTTGGACTGAATGAAGTGACACAAAATGCAATGTTTCATGACAAAATTTGACATTTGTGCATTTAGCAAGTCGCTTTTATCCAAAGTGACTTACGTTGCATTCAATGTATAGATTTTATCAGTTTATTCATTGCCTGGGAAACAAACACATGACCTTGATGTTGCTAGCAACATGCTTTACTTTTTTTAAAAAAAAAATTTTATTAAGAAATTTCAATCAATAAAATACAATAAAATAAAAATACAGTTTTTCTTATACAGTCACCTTTACACCACATTTCACATATTTACATACATCATATATCATACATTTACAAACATTAGTTCAGAAATCTCCTTCACTCCCCGGCAGCTTCCACATTAAAACACGCTTTTAAAACACAACAAACGTGTGGCATGAAAACATGATAAAAAGCATCATATTTTCACATTTAAAATACACATATGTACACTTCTGTTTTCCTTTTAAACACAGTCCAAACATCCAACACAATTTTTTCCTTCTTGGACTACTATTTTTTCTCTACTATTTGAGCTACATGAACGCCATTGTGCAATTATACTTTTATGCATTTTCTACAATGGAATTGTAAACTCAGCACTTTATTTCATACACAAAATTCTAAACTTGATTTTGTTTATGAAATTCACACAAGTTTCTTCCATTTTGTAGACATATGGGTGAATGCACTTTTCATTTTGTGCATAACAAAAACCTTTTCTGATTAAAATGTACCCAACCTGTCATGAAATGCATTTCGTCCACCAAATGCTCAGTCTCTGAATGTGATATGTATTTTGCTTTTGAAACAGGTTGTCTGGAGCACAAAATGCATTTTGTCCACAAAATGTTTTTGTACGTTCTATTGCGTTTTTCATTTGCAGGCACTCCTTTTTATTTTTTAGTTTATTTGCAGTTTATTTGCAAATTCATTTGCCAACTAATGATGTGCCTAAGGTGCATAAAAAAAATTCAAAGTAGCGAGAAGGAGACTCATTTATTCAAATACATTTAGGAGGGTATATAGATCGGCCCAAAAAAAGTTCTTCCATCAGGATTTCTCCCTGCATTCCATATCACCGGACAGTCCTGGCTTAGTCAGTGCTCTGTCACTGTGCATTGATGTGGCATCATCAGGGGCCAGTTCTGTTAACTACATGACTCAGGCTAGATTCAACACTATTATCTTCAGGCACGTGCAGAGGGGAAGGCTTTGGGGGCTCGAGCCCCTGCCCTTTTTCAAACGTAATCAAAAGTGCCCCTCTCAACAATTATCATCAATAATATTGTTGTCAATAAAACAATAATATGACAACGTGTACAAAACAGTAACAAAGCGCTCAAAAGTTGGAAATCGCGTTTATTTTTTTACTTATCTGTCAGATATCGTTGCCATGACGCGTTGCTATGGGTGGCTTGTGTCTTGACTGCTCATTCTGACACTGCCTCCTCTATATTTTTTTGCTCATTGTTAAAATAAAATGCAATAAGTTTGTATCAGTATCATATTCATAATTGTGACCAAACTGTCTGCTTACAACAGCGGTCGGGAACCTCTATATGGGTCATTCAGTGAATGCCTGTGGCTTGACGGCAGGAGAAAACAAGCCAAATAATCACGATTTTTAAAACCTTTTTCATCATTAATCAAAGCTATTATGCGAAATGTAGGCTGTCAAGAAGGAGGCAAGAGAGGCAGTGTCTCCTCAAAAAACTGGATAAGACAATAATCGATATTACAAAATAAAACAAAATATTAAAAAATGTGATATTAAAAAGTGTAAAAATTGCTCGTTTAATAAAGTAACAGTGTCCAACAGCGACACCCGCAGGTAAAGTTACAGCA
This sequence comes from Coreius guichenoti, assembly GCA_039654105.1. NCBI lineage: Eukaryota > Metazoa > Chordata > Actinopteri > Cypriniformes > Gobionidae > Coreius > Coreius guichenoti. The sequence goes on from CM077178.1 coordinate 27,642,884, forward strand.
GGTTGCCTGAGCCCATTGACTTTTAACAGACCCGCTGCGCTATGTCGCGCTATGATTGGATATGATCGGTTATGGTTGAATATGATTGGTTCACGCGATAAATCCCACCTCTTGATTTCGTGCGCGTTCTCGAATCGGCCTGAAGACTAATTGAAAAGAAAGTAAACAACTAAGCCATTTGGATATCACCACTTTATGTCACGTCAAAATCAAACCTGAAATGGCCTGAAAACATGATGACTGTGGGGTTTTTAGTGAGCAATCGGCTTGGGAAAATTAAAGACACATCTTCGTTTCTGCCTTTGACATTCATTGTTTACCGGGCTTGATGTTAGTAAGTTGACTTAAAAAGAAAAGCTAAACATTAGTTTACAAATAAAACATATTGTTTAAATTGTTACTGCCTTTTAGTTATTATTTTGGAATAAATGTAAAAATGTGTAAAAACACTAATTTGATTAAATTTAATAAATAGAACATTATAGTGTAAAAAAAAAAAATGGAATTGTATTTGGCCTTTCTTTTTTGTGTAGCCTAATGTTTATCTAACCAGGAAAATGACGTGTAACAGGGACATATATTTATATTTGATATGTAAAAAAAAAATGTCAGGACTTTGCCTCCTCATTTTAAAACACCACCGCACACCACTATATATAGCTATGCCCATTTTTTACATTTGAGCCCCTGCCCCTGAAGAACTCTCTGCACGTCCCTGATTATCTTTGTCGATAAATAGCACATTCCCACTGTCCTAAAAGTTTAAAGTGACACCAACTAAAGCCAACATGAACCTATTTGTTCTCAGAAGTACAGAAAGTAGCAACATGATATGAGTCAAACTGCAAGAATAATAATCTCATTTAAGGAATTTAAATGAAACTGTCAAAGCATCTACTAAAGAAAACAGGCTCTGTCATGTTTTTTTTTTTCTTCACGACTCCATGTGGCAATGCATTTTTGGAATATTCCTCATATTACGCCACCAAAGCAAAATAATAGCTTGGAACAAAATCACAAATGACAAAGAGGAATTACACAACCTTGTTGTCATTAACTATAATATTATTACTGAAATAAAAACAAATATTTTTAATTTGTTTAACCCTTAAATGCATGAATGTTTCGCCAATCATTATTACATATTCGGGTCATTAGCGACCCGGATCTACATTTAACACGGATGGATCTCTGGATTTGAACCCTTAAATACATACCTCGGGTCTTTAGTGACCCGGAACGTCATTCACTACCACCCTCCTTGTTCAGTTAGACATCAACCTTCTTAGTATTCCTCAATCAATTCATTATAAACAATATAACATGAAAAAAATAATACAATTATAAAAGAATGCCTGTTTTCCCATTCATCTACACGACCCGAGGTGTGTAACAGTGTAAGTATATTTTTTTCACTTCAAAATCAATATTTTGATCGCTGACAGCTTCTTCACCAGATCCACCATCAGTGACACTAATATTTGATTGCGTTCAGTACTTGATCTGCAGTATATCGCTGAGCCATTTCAAGTTTTGCTGATGATACTTCCTATTCTTTTGTTTTCTGCCTGTTTTCTTTTCTTGTTATACTGTTTATAATGAATTGTTTGAGGAATACTAAGAAGGTTGATGTCTAACTGAATGAGGAGGGTAGTGAATGACGGGTCCCGGGTCACTAAAGACCCGAGGTACAGTAGGGAGAACAAGTATTTGATACACTGCTGATTTTGCAGGTTTTCCTACTTACAAAGCATGTAGAGGTCTGTAATTTTTATCATAGGTACACTTCAACTGTGAGAGACGGAATCTAAAACAAAAATCCAGAAAATCACATTGTATGATTTTTAAATGATTAATTTGCATTTTATTGCATGACATAAGTATTTGATCACCTACCAACCAGTAAGAATTCCGGCTCTCACAGACCTGTTAGTTTTTCTTTAAGAAGCCCTCCTGTTCTCCACTCATTACCTGTATTAACTGCACCTGTTTGAACTCGTTACCTGTATAAAAGACACCTGTCCACACACTCAATCAAACAGACTCCAACCTCTCCACAATGGCCAAGACCAGAGAGCTGTGTAAGGACATCAGGGATAGAATTGTAGACCTGCACAAGGCTGGGATGGGCTACAGGACAATAGGCAACCAGCTTGGTGAGAAGGCAACAACTGTTGGCGCAATTATTAGAAAATGGAAGAAGTTCAAGATGACGGTCAATCTCCCTCGGTCTGGGGCACCATGCAAGATCTCACCTCGTGGTGCATCAATGATCATGAGGAAGGTGAGGGATCAGCCCAGAACTACACGGCAGGACCTGGTCAATGACCTGAAGAGAGCTGGGACCACAGTCTCAAAGAAAACCATTAGTAACACACTATGCCGTCATGGATTAAAATCCTGCAGCACACACAAGGTCCCCCTGCTCAAGCCAGCGCATGTCCAGGCCCGTCTGAAGTTTGCCAATGACCATCTGTATGATCCAGAGGAGGAATGGGAGAAGGTCATGTGGTCTGATGAGACAAAAATAGAGCTTTTTGGTCTAAACTCCACTCGCCGTGTTTGGAGGAAGAAGAAGGATGAGTACAACCCCAAGAACACCATCCCAACCGTGAAGCATGGAGGTGGAAACATCATTCTTTGGGGATGCTTTTCTGCAAAGGGGACAGGACGACTGCACCGTATTGAGGGGAGTATGGATGGGGCCATGTATCGCGAGATCTTGGCCAACAACCTCCTTCCCTCAGTAAGAGCATTGAAGATGGGTCGTGGCTGGGTCTTCCAGCATGACAACGACCCGAAACACACAGCCAGGGCAACTAAGGAGTGGCTCCGTAAGAAGCATCTCAAGGTCCTGGAGTAGCCTAGCCAGTCTCCAGACCTGAACCCAATAGAAAATCTTTGGAGGGAGCTGAAAGTCCGTATTTCCCAGCGACAGCCCCGAAACCTGAAGGATCTGGAGAAGGTCTGTATGGAGGAGTGGGCCAAAATCCCTGCTGCGGTGTGTGCAAACCTGGTCAAGAACTACAGGAAACGTATGATCTCTGTAATTGCAAACAAAGGTTTCTGTACCAAAGATTAAGTTCTGCTTTTCTGATGTATCAAATACTTATGTCATGCAATAAAATGCAAATTAATTACTTAAAAATCATACAATGTGATTTTCTGGATTTTTGTTTTAGATTCCGTCACTCACAGTTGAAGAGTACCTATGATAAAAATTACAGACTTCTACATGCTTTGTAAGTGGGCAAACCTGCAAAATCGGCAGTGTATCAAATACTTGTTCTCCCCACTGTATGTATTTAAGGATTAAAATATATTTTATAAAATACATTTTTGAAAAAAATTTTTAATTATTATTGTACAAATAAAAAACTATACATTATTTAAATGTTATTTTAAGTTTAAAAAATTTAAATACAGTTTACAAAATACAGTCATGGCTAGTGAGAGAGAGTTTTGTCTGATACATTTTCTCAATTCACTCATTATTACTAGGTTGAGCAATATTATTTTGGACTATTAATATATTTGTATATTTGGGATTAATGTTACGTTTTCATAATGAGAGGGGAAAAGGATGGTGGTGTAGCTTAGTGGTTCCAGATTTGGGCCAGAAGTATGCCGGTTTGAGTGGTCCTCGAACTGTTAACAACATGCCCTCGAGCTTAGCACCTGACCCCAGGTTCCTCCAGAGGGATTGTCATTTTATTTAGTGTACCATAAGTCGTTTTGGATTAGAAAGTTTCAGCTAAATGACTAATTAGCAAAGCAGCAGCAGAAAAGATACATTGAAAACAGAAGGGAAAAGGTCACACTTCATTTAAGTCGCTTTCATCTTTTTGCACGTTGCCCAGTGAGACCTGGGAATGATTAGCGACACTGAATAATGTATAATAGAGCATGACGTGTTAAACAGAAATCACACTAAAACCTTTACACGGTTTAGAGAGAACTCTTGGTATGGTGCATTTTATTTTCCAAGAAGCCAGAGTGAATAAGGCAAGTCTTTTATTCTTTTTTTCTTGTATTCATGCACACACACTCACAAGCAATTGCACACATTTGGGTAATGTGCAAATTAATTAGCAGCCTTGGCACATACTCAATGAGAGCATGTCAAGCACACACACACACGCACACACAGGCAAATGGAGCAGTGATAAGTTGCAAAAATATGTTGGTGGGAGTTCTTGAGCATACATTGTTTTCCAAAGTGCTTGTGAATAAGCAAAGAGTGAATAAAACATGTTCTTCTATTTTATTTCTCTCTCTCTCTTTCTGTTCTCTCTATTGTCTTTAAGAATTTATTATGTCATTTATTATGTCATTCATTTTGCTTGCAGAGAAACATCTTGAGCAAGCACTGTCAGAAGGTTACAAGTTATGCATGTGTGCTTATTTCATTTCTCTGAACTGCATCAGTAATTAAAACCTATTACTGACTAGTTCTTTCTTGTTCATAATGCCTGTACAGCCTCCCTCAAAATAAATGAACTACTTTCTGTATGCCATCAAGCCTGTCAATCAAGCCAGGACACACACACACACACTTCTTCAGCCAAATCATTCTGTTTATTGTAAAAGTTGTAAATTACTCAGATACACAATAGGGAAAACACATGGGGCTTTAAACATGCAAGATGTGTGTCATAATTGCACAACAAACATGAATTCACTGTTAACAAGCCAAATGCTTAAAATATTGAAATTTATGTTTGTCGTGTATGTTGAATTTTTACTGATTAATAGAAGAATATATGCAGAGCTGATTTCTCATTACCGCTTCTTTCTAAAGCAAGGATTATTATTACTATTATTGATCATACTTGATGTTTAGGGTTTTTTGAGTCCACCTTGTCGAGTCCAAGTCTTTAACCAATGGAGTTTGAGTAAGAGACATTTATTAAAGGGGGAATCTAATGCTATTTCATGCATTCTGACTGATTTACACTGTTAAAGAGTTGGATTCTCATGCTAAACATGGCCAAAATTTCAAAAAATGAGTTGGACGTATGACAGAGTATTTCTGTGCCAAATACACTCCTTCAGGATTCGAACAAGTTTCGGAAAGTTTTTTCAGAGTATGGCCCTGTATGACGTCATAAAGGGTGGAATTTCTTGTATGGGCACTTCTCCCGGATGAGCGTGTGCGCACATCAACCAGAGCGAGAGCAAGAGCACACCCATCAACGAGCTTCATTCGGGTTACAGAAGCCGTCGGCAGTGCTGTCATTTTGTTTTTAGACCACAAAATCAACAATGTCACTAAAGAAGTGTGTTTCTGGTTGTGAGGGAAAGATAACCTTGTTCAGCTTCCCAAATAACCCAGCGTTAAGTGGATGCAGTTTGTTTTTCCAGAGCAGCAACGGAGTTCTGCAAGTGTGTTTGTTTGTTCCCGGTCAAGAGTCGAAACCGCAGGCGGTGAGTGAAACTGCATCAAATGTCTGTTTTGTTGGCAATCGGCGCGTAAGTGCATATAATGTAAATAACACGAACGTATAGTGAATCGAAAGTTTTGTGTGTTTGCTCATGAATCTTTAGCTCCGCCCATTGCATGCCTGCACGAGCTCGGCTGTTTTCAGAAAGAATCGGTACAGCGTGTCTGTCTTTTATAAATATGATAAAACTAAAGACTCTTCTGAGATATGAAGGATGCAATACTACTCTGTAGGTACTCAAGATTAACATGAGACTGGCAGAAACTGTGTGTGTTATGCCCCATTTAATGTCTTGTCATCTTAATTTTATGTTGTTACTTATTTTTTTATCTTTCATATTACACATGATGTGAATTCGACTATAATCTGAGAAACAATAAAAGTCCAAAATGCCCAAGTCCATGTCAAGTCCACCCCATGTCAAGTTCTTTCACAATTGCAGTCTGAGTCCAAGTGCCCCAACTCCATTTTTTTGTGATTTTTGGCCAAAAATAAATAAAGTATACGAGTAAAGACTACGGCCAGTAATCAACTACCTAGCAACCATTCGTAACACCCTAGCAACCACACTGCAACATGTGAAATCCACTCAACAACGTACTCCAGCCTTCAGCGTCACATGATCCTTCAGAAATCATTCTAATATGCTGATTTGCTGTTCAAAAAACATTTCTTGTTATTATCAATGTTAAAAACAGTGTTTGCTGCTTTATATTTTTGTGGATATTGTGATACGTTTTTCAGTGTTTTTTTTTTTGATGCATAGAAAATCCTAGAAATCTCTAAACAACAATTCTAAATAACATATATTTGAGATAGAAATCTTTTGTAACATAATGATAATAATTAAGACATTATAAATGTTTTTACTGTCACCTTTGTTCAATTTAATGCATCCTTGCTGAATAAAAGTATGATTAAAAAAAATTAAAGGAAGGAGATTGGTTTCATCAACAGAAAATCTAAATATTATGTTATCTGAATCACATTAATTATCTAAGTTGAATTGACTAAAGAAATTGACGAAAGTTCTGATGATAAAATTTACAGTGTACTAACCCAAACTTTTGATTGGTTTTTTGAAAGACAGTCCCTCAATGCTATTTTTTCATCAAAGTGTATTCATACATCTCTTCAGTGGATTGTAATTACCTCACACAAACTCCAGCAAAATCACAACTCTGTTGTGTGCATGTTTGCACAAACCATTTAGCCCACACTGCGTCTCTCCGTTAAACAGTTTTACACCCTATTTCAACGCTCCCCGCCTCATCATTTAGGACATTTGTAAACACAATTTATTTTAAATGACAAACCTTTCCCTTGACGACAAATACATCAAGTCTACATGATGGCGATGCAATTCTGCAATGAGTTTAAAGAGATTTTTGTCGTATTTTTAAAGTGATGTAGGAGGAGAAGACACGCCAACACTCTAATGCAGAGCAGTGCGGAGAGAAAGCGAGAGATGAATTATAATTAGCAGGTGTAATTAGAGGCTAGCAGACACTAATGAAGGAGGATTAATTGCTGTTATCATCAAGGACTCTCTATTAATGCCCTTATTTAATACAAGTTGTCCACATGTTCATCACGGCAATGAACTGCAGAGCTGAAATAGCTCTCAAGTCTCTGCGTGCTGTTTGGCTCAAGTCTTGACTCAACTGATGAGACGTGAGATATTGAGCTTGTGCTGATATGTGCATCAGGTGATTTGTCGAGTTACTGCTGCTAATTAATGTCACCCTGTAAATGCAGGATTGTAATTTGAGGCCGTTCATTTAGTTTCATTTTTCATTATTTATCTCTGCTTTATTGTTCCAGTGTGTTTCATTGGATATCTGGGGCCGGGAAAATATTTATCTACTGGTTTTGAGCTTCGTGTTTTATTTTATTGTTTTTTATGATGTGTATTTGCTGTGGGATGTAGGGAATCATCATACTTCAAAAGTATAATATTCTTCTAAAAAAATAACTAAAAACAATAATATTCTAATCCTTGTATTCATTGGTGCTTCTGACTGTTTTCAGTTGTTTTTGTGTGATGTTTTTATCAGTTTCTCTTAATTTCTCATTCATCGTCGCCTTCATTTGTATTCATAAGAAATACACCTATATTAAAATTCTGCGTACAGTTAAGCTAATAAATACTTCTTTCATATTCTATTATATTCTATATATTAGTATACTATTTGGTCTAAATACAAAAGTAAAACACTTAAAACTAAAGTCAAGTGAATTTAGGCATCACAACATGTAATCTACAGTATGAAAAGTGCACTTTTGCTGAAAATGTATACTAACAGTGTTATTAAATTGTTAGCGTAATTAAAGATCAATTTTAAGTATGTATAAAATTACAGCAAAGATAACCTAAATGTTAAAATATAGGAATGAGCTGCAAAATTAAATACTAATTTAAAAAAAATGACAAAATAAATTAAATCTCTAATAACAGCTAATAATCAATATTTTAATGATATATCATATATAGATTTCTTTTAACACTGATGAAGCATATGTGCTTAAAATGTGTTTGCTTGGCTACATTGAAAGTCTCCCGTCCCATGTTTTTTGATTTACCTTGTTGACTTGTTTTAGTTTACTAGTTGCTAGATGTGCACAGTGAGTGAAAATTAATTAATAGTTAATATTTTTGTTTCATTTATTAATAAGTGGCATGTTATTCATAGGCACCACACTCAGCCTTTCTGGGTGGCATTTTTTAATGTAGCATGATAAGAAGAGCAAATGGACAAAGTTAATTAAAAAGAAAGGCCATAATTTGACAGTTCTTTTTTTCGTTCTCTCTTTCTGTCTCTCTGACAATAACAAAGACGCGGTCTGTTGAGCTCCTCACAGTGGGAACTGTAGCTTTTTTTTTCTGGAAATTCATGGCAGAATAGTTGTGGAATTAGCTGTGAATAGCAAAATTCCAGTTGGCTTTGCGGTCATAGACAGATGTCTGAAGTGTGTCTGGCCTGTCGTCATTTCTCTGTGTGTGTGTGTGTGTGTGTGTGTGTGTGTGTGTGTGTGTGTGTGTGTGTGTGTGTGTGTGTGTGTGTGTGTGTGTGTGTGTGTGTGCACGCGTTCAAGTACTTGTGTTGAATCAATACCTCTCTGCCCCAGACGGCCATAGTCCATCAGGGTCTTTACACACAAAACATCTTCTGTTATCTGGGCTTTATCTTGTGTGGTTGTCTTTTACTCAGACCATTTTACAACACACATTTATCTCCTGTTCAAGAAAGGCAGTATTTAGCGAGTAGTAAATGGGTAGTCAAAGATATGGCATGCTTTTGGGAATTTAACATGTCATGCAGTGTGGGAAGGTATACTTAATCTAAAAGTATTTTAAGCAACATTTTGCTAATTTTTTTGAGCTCATATTAACTTAGATACCACATGGAATATTTGTACTCATCAAAAATTTATATTTCAAACCACAAATCAATTTAAAATGAACAATGCAAAGAAAACAAGTGCTTAAAAATAGTGAAAAAGAAATAGCGACCATATAGTGGACTGAAGAAATTTAAAAAAAAAACATGAACATTATAAATACGCAGTTAAGTTCAAACAAATCTAATTTCTTTTATATACTTAGAAATATATATATATATATATATATATATATATATATATATATATATATATATATATATATAATTAAAAAAATGTTTTATTATTATTAATATATATATATATATTATTAATAAAAAAATATATATATACATATTATTAATAAATTAAAATATACTGTTGAAGGAAGAGCATAACATTTTATGTATGTATGTCTGTGTATATATATATATATATATATATATATTTTTTATAATAATATATATATATATATATAGAGATATATATTATATCATTCACCTTTATATATATATATATTGAATGATACATCCTACGGATGCGCTTTCATGTTTTATAGAATAGTTTATTTTAATATATATATATATATTATTAATAAAAAATATTATTAATAAATTAAAATATACTGTTGAAGGAAGAACATAACATTTTATGTATGTATGTATATATATATATACAGCAAATCTGTGCATAAATGCTACTTGCATGCTTAAAATACATTTTCAACACAGCTGGCACAGTGAATTTCAACACCAATCGCATCCATTTGCATGCAGTTTGCACACACAAATCATTGGTATGTAAATAAATAAAGCACAGTTTTTCCACAAATGAAACTGCAGCTATTGCAGTAATTCATCTAAATTTAAATGTGGCGGGCTTTCATTTAGAACTCATGTAAATATAAATAGCGAGGGCTTTTGTTTGAGGTGCTTGTTAATATAATGTAATGTAAATGAATGTTCTTGTATGCAGAGCAGCGTGGTCGGCGGAGCATAAACGGGACGCAGATGGGACCCTCGTCCTCTGTTTTGTTACGCCGTGATGCTCTGTTAACCCTTACCGAAGATGGGAGATGGGGCAGGCTGAGAGGGACAATAAATTGAAAGCAGCAGAGCTCAAGGTTACAACACATCAATCCTGAGAGAGTGGATGTCGGAGATGAGACAAGTGGGAATGGAATTATAGCAAGGGAGAGAGAGAAAGAGGGTGCGATAAAGCTAGAATGAGAGAGCCTGGATGGGGGGGAGAAGGGAAGTGCAGAGAGAAAAGAGCGCACATGAGCGACTCCAACTGTGAGAGAGCGAGAGAGAGAGCGAGAGGGATATAGCTACAGCGCAGCGACCTACAGAGACAGATGAGTAAGTGCTGTGTGTGGACTGTTACCACTGTATCTTGTTATCGAAGATACCATTAAGATGGTCCCGTAGCCCTCGCGCTCCGTATCTGGATATTTCTACTTCCATGTGGGATGAGCAGCTGTGCTGAGCGAGACCGAGGCATCTGACATCAACACCATGAGGTACTCACTGAACGGAGGGAACGAGACGTGAGAGAGGTGTTTGAGAGCAGAAAGAGAGAGGGATGACAGTGATAACAAGCGGGAGATGCTGTGCAAGGTGGTGAGAGAAGAGGAAAGGAGATTTAGAATGATGAAAGCAGTGAGGGACGAGTGGAGGAGAAGTGTTTTCCTGAAAAGTGAAGTTGGGGGTTTGTGCCTCTGTTGAGGGAAGGGACCCTACATTAACCCAGATTCTGCTCACTTCAGGCTAGTAAGTTGTCTAAATTCTGTTCCTTTTCTGTTTTCTTGTATTTTATCCTCTTAAACCCTTAAAGCTTTAAGCTTAAATTTATGTTTAAATCCAAAACTATTTGAAATATTTATATTCTAGATGCAATTCAGATTTACATTTAAATCAAATTCTGAATGAGTTCTGATTTATATATTTAAATGAAAATATATGTATTTAAAACCAAATTCAGATACAATTTGAGTTCACAGTTCACATTTAAATCCAGATTTCAAATTTACATTAAAAGCAAATCCAGATACAATTCAGATTTATATTTAAACCAAAATCGGGATACAATTCAAATCTATATTTAAATCCAAATTTCGATATTTTGAAGAATTTTGAGTTCACAGTTCACATTTAAGTCCATATTCCAAAACAAATTCAAATTCATATGTAAATCTAGATACAATTCAAATATGATATAAAAGTATATAACAGTTTTTGTTTGTTAATTCCTTGAAACATATCACATTAAATTTGAATGTTAATGTGTATGAGGATACAAAGTCAAATATTTTCAAATTCAGAGCAGATTATTAAAAACGGAGAGTTCCGACTCTAAATTCTGATTGGATAAGTCAAAGTGTTCAAAGTCTCTGTAAAAGCACTATAATAAACGCATTCCTATAAATGCACATTCTATATAAATGCGGCAATTTGCTGTGTTGCTTGGCAACCACAAACTACTGTATATTATTTGGCTGAAGAATAGTTTGTTCAGATTATGTCAATAATCAGTGTAACTCTTTATGGAACATTGGTGTTTATAGCATATGCCGCTTTGTGTTGTATGAGAACACAACTTTAATAATGACTTATCTTCTCATAGCTTATTTTGACATTTTCCGTCTGTTTTGCAAATGGCAGAGTAAATGCTTCAAAAGTCTCTGCTCAAGAAGTAATAGCGATGTTCGGTATATCCTGTTCTTTTGTATATAGTCTTTGAGTAAAACCCCTGTCTTTACTGTTCCTGTGGGAACTGGCAGTAAAAGAGACTGTCTCAGTCTTTCTCTCTCTAGTGGCTGCTATGAGCTGGATATCTGTATATTGTGTTTTGGACAAAAGCAGCTGTAGTGTGAAATCTCTAGGAACGCAGATACAGTGTACAGTACATCGCAAGAAAGCCAAGGGAATGAGAGTGTTTGAATGTGAAATGTGTTTTGCTAATAGCATCAGATCTCTTGAATAGTATTAGAAGTCTTGAGGATCTTCTCCAAATACACATGTAAGGATCAGTCATATCAGATGGACGTTCCTCACGCTAATTTTATCTGTGCCATAAAGTAAGAGAAACACAGACCACGTAGACCAAAAATAGAAAAACGGTAATGACTAAATGCAAGCTAGCTATTAGACTCTATCATGTGCTTTATAATTTCCCAGAATCCTTTAAAAATCATGCTATGCTGTCATTCTGAGTATAATTATATTCTGTGGACCTTGACGACCCTGGTCTAACCTGCCAAATGTCAGTGTGACTTTCCATAAATATAACAGTAATGTAACAGAAATCAATTCTCTCTTCCTCTGACGGCCGTTCTCACGGTTTTAAAGGGTCTTTACGGTCGGAGAGCACCAAAGAGCAAGTGTTTCATCAAAGAGAAATCTTTCCATCAATACACTATTGGTTATGTGAAGAATAACATTATTTTACGTTAAGTTCTGCATGATTGCGTTTGACAGGAAATGTGTTTTGAGTGCTGTATTTGATGGTGAATCCGGTTGGGAATTCATTTGAATAGATGGAGGAGGTGTTTGTGTGGCTGTATTAATGTCTCGGAGGGTTAAAGGGGTTTGTGATTTGTCTTCTCAGAAGCTGGTGTCTGTTTTCTTCCCTCGTTTCTTTTTCTTTCTTTCCTTTCCTTCTTTTTAAATGCTTTCCTTGAGGCACACAGCTGTCTTGGCATGAAAAACGAAGAGCTCAACTGATTACAAACAAGTGTAATTTGTACAGATATGCACTGATTTGTTTTGCATTCAGTTTTTTTCTATTTTGCATTTTTCTAATTGAATACAATTTAATTTAAATGATAAAATCAGCATGGCAATCTGAGTGAAAAGCTGAATGTACAATAATGTGAATATCAGAGTATTAATAATTAGTACGTTAATCTTGTGCTTCAATGGAAGAACATCTGACCACATGATTAATGTCACAGGTTTGCTTATAGGATTAGTAACCTAGGAAAAGAAGCTGAAATATTTCTATTCATTTGACATCATAATGTTTCTTTGTATTTCCAGCTTTGAATTCTGCAGATGTTTGCAGCTCAGTGTTTTGATGGTTGTTTTTGCAGGTTGACATACAGTATATGGTTATTTACCCTTTGGCATCCTCAAATTAAAGGTGATAATTTGTTGTTCTCATTCAGTGTAAATGTCGACTATCTTTTGAAAGTAAAGTCTCTATAAACTAAAGTTTAGAGTTTAAACTAAAGTTTAAGGGTAGTTAAGGGAATAAATTTAATTCTGCCATCTGTGTGTCAAAGTTTAGTCTGATTTAGTTTGAATTAGGCAGTTTGAATAAGTGCAGACTGACATGTGTTCAGGATAAGAACTGGTACATGTACAGACAGTCTGGACTCTTAATTATGCAGTATTTTAGTGCAAAAACCTTCGTCTTGTTCACAAACCACCCACAGTCCAGTTTAACCAGATGTTACCTGCACTGCTTGGTGTATGATTCATTTTTATTCATGCATTATTTTGTCATTAAATTAAGTAAGGATGTGCATTATATTGATACTATAGTGTTTTTCAGATTTTACGAGATTTTTTTATTTATTGGTGTTGGTAAATCAATATTAGATATTTTGTTTCATGCTCATTTCCTCCTCTGTTTTTATATCGAGATTGTCTTTGCCATCACCTAAAGCTCATTCAAAGTGAATTATTAAAAACTATTTAAAAAACAATATAAAGTCACAATTGTGAGTTATAAAGTCAGAATTGCGAGATATAAAGTCAGAATTGCGAGGTTGTTATAGTCAGAATTGTGTGATATAAAGTCAGAATTGCGTGTTATAAAGTCAGAATTGTGTGTTATAAAGTCAGAATTGCGAGATATAAAGTCAGAATTGTGTGTTATAAAGTCGCAATTGCGAGTTAAAGTCAGAATTGTGAGATATAAACTGCAATTCTGACTTTATAACTCGCAATTCTGACTTTATATCTCGCAGTTCTGACTTTATATCTCGCAGTTCTGACTTTATAACACAATTCTGACTTTATATGTCGCAATTCTGACTTTATAACACAATTCTGACTTTATAACACAATTCTGACTTTATATCTCACAATTCTGACTTTATAACACAATTCTGACTTTATATGTCGCAATTCTGACTTTATATCTCGCAATTCTGACTTTATATCTCGCAATTCTGACTTTATAACACAATTCTGACTTTATAACACAATTCTGACTTTATATCACGCAATTCTGACTTTATATCTCGCAATTCTGACTTTATAACTCGCAATTCTGACTTTATATCTCGCAATTCTGACTTTATATCTCACAATTCTGACTTTATATCTCACAATTCTGACTTTATAACACAATTCTGACTTTATATCACGCAATTCTGACTTTATATCTTGCAATTCTGACTTTATAACACAATTGTGACTTTATATCAATATTATTAATTTTTTAATGCATTATTTTGTCATTAAATTAAGTAAGGATGTGCATTATATTGATACCATAGTGTTTTCAGATTTTACAAGATTTTTTTTATTTATTGGTGTTGGTAAATCAATAATTTGTTTCATGCTCAGTTGCCATCACCTAAAACTCATTTAAAGTGAATTATTAAAAACTATTTAAAAAACAACAATTTAATTAGACTGTTAAATGATCCCAGCCTTTGTGATGATTTCAGGTGATGCAGACAATTGTGAAGACTTCAGATGATGGCAACTTTGGATTGACATACAAAATTATAAAATATTATCCTTATATTGTGATATTATGCTTATATTGTAATCATTACGAGCAAAAGTTGTAAATGCTGCCCAACACGTTCGCTGTGTCTGCTGATATAACTGACCATTTATATCCAATTATATCCATTTTTCATCTTGAACATTATAATGTTGTGATGCCTTTAAAACAATTGATTTTAGTTTTTAGTTTTAATTTATTTGGAAAAAATAGTATAGAATTTTAATATCAGGCCATTTATCGATTAAGCATAAAATGACAATTATCAAAATCACGTTCACGGACCTTTACCTGGACTGTTCCCTGCTGGTGGGATGACCCGCCTAACTCAACCCGAGCTGGGTTTTCAAGAAATGGCTAAATGTCATCGTTCAATCATTCTGTGTGGTCTTTGTTTCTCTTGTTTTATGGCACAGATCAAATTAGCGCGAGTTGACAGTTGATATGACTGATCCTTACATGTGTATTTGGAGTCTAACATAAGATGAATCAGAGAAGATCCTCAAGACTTCTAATACTATTCAAGAGATCTGATGCTATTAGCAAAACACATTTCACATTCAAACACTCTCAGTAACTACAGTTATTATATTTGTACGGTGATAGCATGACTGTCTGCTTCTTTTCTGTTCACCTACACAACCACAGTGTAGCAGAATATAAAACAAACGACAATATTACAATATTAAAGAGTTGCTCTGTGGGATAATTCGGTGAAAGTGATATTCTCAGCATGGATTTGCTCTTTGACTCAGTGATCTGACATCTTCACATTCTCCACCTCTTGCTACACCTCTTCAGCTCAGTCCTCTGGTTATTGCTCTCTGGCTCTCCTCTGCTTGTTTATGCTTTCCAGTTTTACCCCCCTCGCTTCAGATTAGTCCCTGCTGTGTGCATGGTGTGTGTATTTAGCTCATGGTGGGTAGCAGTGGGTGGGGTTTTATTTTCCACAGATTAGCAGCTGAGAAGGGGATTCCATCCTATTAAATTATTCATGCTCAAGAAATGATTACAGTGCATGAAACAGCATTGTGCATCAATAAAAGCCTTACCCTAGACTCTGTGTGTGTGTGTGTGTGTGTGTGTGTGTGTGTGTGCGTGCGTGCGTGTGTGCGTGCGTGCGTGCGTGTGTGTGTTCCTAATTCACTGGGTTCTAATTGGATGTCGACCATAATATAAACTCAGTGAGAGAGACGGCCTATTTCAAACACTGTTCATCATCTCTCATGGTGGAAAGACAATGGATGGATATCTTTAAGGGGATAGTTCACCCAAAAATTAAAATTGTGTCATAATTTACTTACCCTCAAGTTTTTCCAAACCTGTAGGAGTTTCTTTCTTCTGTTGAACACAGAAGAAGATATTTTGAGGAGTGTTGGTAACCAGTCAGTTGACAGTAGCCATTGACTTCTATAGTATTTTTTTTCCCTACTATGGAAGCCAACTATGAGGGTGAGTAAATGATGACAAAATTTTTTGGCAACTTTTTTGGGTGAACTGTCTTTTCATATGGAAGCTTGTTTCCACCACAGAATAAAAAAATAAAAAGTAATTGCAACTTTTTAATCTCACAATTCTGACTTTTTTTCTCAGAAGTCGAAGTTAAAGATAAAGTTTTTTTTTTAAGTTTTAAAAACGTTTTTTCTTGGTTATGCGAATGTTAAAAGAACATTTCATTTTGCAAACATTATGGGATTGTTTCTTTTGAATGTTCTCTGGACATTCTGTAACATTTAAAAATGTTAGACAAACATTTTTAAACGAACGTTTTAGAAAGAAAATGAATGATGTATTGGTATATGTTTTTTTATGCTAACGTTTTGAGAACATTATTAAAGACCAGCTAACTTTAAAGAACCTTGCCAGAACATTAACAGAAGTTCTGAGAACATTCCCTGTTAGCTGGGTACCACCCACGGAAACATGCGGTAAAATTGATTTTATTAAATTTCATTTTCTATTGATTATAAAAGTAGTTATTCATCAAAAGATTAATAAAGTAGAGCATTATAACTGGGCATATATCCAGATGCTTGGTGTAGATAATGACATCTTCGAATGTAATGTTTTCCAGTATAGTGTCTCAGATTGTGGTAGTCTCCCTACCACTCAGAACCGAACTGAAAGATGGGAAAGAGCACTGTGCAAATTTCAGATTTTGTGGCCACTTTGCACTGTTACCTAAATGGAAGCCAATTTCTGCCATATACACTTTTAACAATAAAGGATATTTATTGGCGTCTATGATTCCATGAAGAACCTTTAGCATCCATGGAACCTTTCCATTCCACAAAAGGTTATTTATAGTGGAAAAAGGTTCTTCAGATTAGGAAAATATTCTTTACATGTTTTTGTTACATGTTTTGAACTGATCACTGAAAGGTTCTTTGGGGAATCAAAAATGGTTCTTCTATGGCATTAATGTGAAAACCTACTTTTGGAACCTTTATTTTAAAGAGTGTAATAAAAAATCATGCTTGAATCACAATTATAACAAGTCATAATATGAGGAAAAAAGTCAAATTATGACATGGAAAGTCTAAATTACGACATAAGCAGTGTGGTACCTAGTTACTTAACTACTTTCTTGTCATAACATTCAATGTACATCAATTTGTACATACATTTTTGTTCTTGGACAGTGTGAAAGTTTCTCATTTGCCTCTGTAAGCTTGAGCGCTGATATTTATTGAGAAGAATGTGGTGTAATGGACGTTACGGTGTGTACCAAAAGGAACATTTCCAGTCTGTGTTTAATAAATGTCAGATTATTAAATTAGTCCAGGGGTTTGCATTATATCTGCCAAAGTGTGGCATTTTAGTTGAAGTGTGCATCTCATCTCAGTCATTATATCCTATTTGGAACAATAATTTGTCTTAATGAAAATAAGGGCTTTGAATTCTCCTTTGCACAAATAGGAACTAGCAAACAGTAGCAGGAGTTTTAGTCAGTGGCACTTCTGCATATTCACCATTTTTGACACAGTTAGCTGGCTCATGTTGAGTTTACCTTTGCGTCCAGGTCATGTTGTAGCCTACATTTCATGTAATATTTTAAGCGCAAGTGAGGCTGCATATTTTATATATAGACCTAATTTATGGCTATAACAATTAAGGTCATTAAAACCGAATCTCTCAGGTTTACAACTGAATAAAACTTATTTGTCTGTGTTTTATTTTTCCTACAGGTGTCACAAGGTGAAAGCAGCATAGTGTGAGCGGGAGCCCTGAGAGGGTCAGAGGTTGCGCTCATAGTTTGTGGCCATGGCGACGCAGGGGCTGGCGGCCCGGCTCTTGGTGCTGCTGGCTGTGTTAGAGGTGGCTCATGCTTCCATCTTCCTGTCCAATCAAAAACTGAAACCACGGTTCCAGCGAGACCGGCGCAACATCCGCCCCAACATCATCCTCATCCTCACCGATGACCAAGACATTGAATTGGGTGAGTGGAAAAAGTATATTCAGATACCTTACGATAATTTACGGCAAGCCTCCACAATTTGTTTGTTTTTTTTTGAGCTTCCTAAAACTCCCTTAATCATGATTAAACACTTTATATGGCAACCGCAATACAATAAAAGACACCAATGTTCAAGATTTTTTTAATAATAATTGTATTAAACTATTTCTCAACCATACAGTTACAGTTTAACTTTGCTATGCAGCTTAATTAATTAATTAATTAATATACAGTGGAATTTAATTGACATTTTAAATGTGCATATCAGCTTTTTAACGGCTTTAAACTGAGCTCACTCAAAGCCAGAATAATTTAAATATACACTTCTGTTAAAAAGTTTGTTTAGATTCTTGAAAGAAAGTAATACTTTTATTCAGCAAGGATGCATTAAATTGATCAAAAGTGACAGTAAAGACATTGTAATGTTACAAATAAATGCTTTCAAATAAATGTTTTTCTTTTTATTCATAATAAGAAATGAGCAGCAAATCAGCATATCAGAATGAATTCTGAGGGATCATGTGACACTGAAGACTGGAGTAATGATGCTGAAAATTCATAGGAATAAATTACATTTTAAAATATATTACAATAGAAAACTGTTATTTTAAATTGAAATAATATTTCACAATATTTCTGGTTTTACTGTATTTTTCATCAAATTAATACAGCCTTGGTGAACATAAGAGACTTCTTTCAAAAACAACTTTTAAACGTTATTCAGTGCATGTTAACCAGTATAACCTGATCTAACTGCTTGTAAAAAAACAACAACAACAAAAAACAGTCACACATATTTGTGCTACAAAAACTGAGCAGTTCTTTAAGATCTCTAATGGTTTTAACAAACGAGATCTCTCAGTCCAAACAGGTTTCAGGTATAAGATGGAACTAATGCTGAACGAGCATTTGGTTCTATTGAATGTGTTTGTATATGTGAGAGCTCTTTATTTTTACAAGCAGCTCTCTATGTGGTCAAAAAGAGATATCATATCTGGCTTTGTCAAAGCGGAAGACAGTGATTCAATTAGGAAGGAAAGTCCCCACTTCTCTCAGCAGTGGGCAGTGTCAAGTTTATATGCACACACACACAGACACACACGCATGTTGGGTTTCCATGTTTCATGGGGACTTTCCATAGACATAATGATTTTTATACTGTACAAACTGTATATTCTATCCCCTTACACTAACCCTAACCCTAAACCTACCCATCACAGAAAATGTTCTGCATTTTTACATTTTCAAAAAATATCACTTAGAATGACTTATAAGCTATTTTCTTCATGGGGACAAAATAATGTCCCCTTAAGGACAAGGATTTCAGATATTTCCATCTTTGTGGAAATACAATCTGTATTGTATAAAGCACTATTTAAATAAAGGTGACTTGACTTGACCTGACTATACCTGAACCAAACACACACTTGTGTAATCTGTAATTATGAATGTGGCAGAGAGATGACTGTCCTCCTCTCCTCTTGCACACTTGTCTGTGTGAACTCTGATTTGTGTTGTCCATCCATACTGACCTTTGCATGTAAAATTCACAGAGGATTTTTGCCGCTTGTATGTGCTGACCTTTCTGCATGAATCTGTAGAGGTGTGGAGATCCTGTCTGAAAAGGCCAAACTGAACTAGACTTCCTGTCTCCGATTATATCAACTGAGCCAATCAGGGTGTAGTTTGTGTGGATTTACTTAGCTATAGTTTGTTCCCAGACGTTATTTATAAATGTTGTCATTTTTAAAACGTATTCATTAATAAAAATGATTTAATGTTTTGTAAAGAAGTCTCTTATACTCACCAAGGCTCATCAGTTACACTCATCAGTTTATTTGATGAAGAATACAGTAAAAACAGTCATATGTAATATAAAATGTGTCTATTTGAACAAGAGAAGGTCAAATACATGCTGAGAAGGAGCAAAAACAAAGGGGTTTTGAAAAGTATATTCTGTAATTGAAACTTTTAATAAATAGTGTGTGACTCGTGAATAAAAAGCTTGTATCATATATCTCTAAACACATACATTCATGCACACACACCACTGGTGTCATATGAATTCCCATGTTGCAAACAATCAATACATTTCCTCTTAAAGGCTGGAATGTCACAAACAGATAATTAATGAAAGAACTGATATCTTTATCCTGTCGCTGTCTGGTGTTTTGTAGAGGAACAGAAAGAGAAGAATTCGGTTCTCTTTGAAGTAGGGCAGTTATTAGAGCAGACTTTATGTCACCTTTAGTAATATATGATAGATCCTCTCTCACTCTCTCTCTTTCTCTCATCAAGGCTCCATGCAGGTCATGAATAAGACCCGGCGGATCATGGAACAAGGTGGAACGCACTTCTCCAACGCGTTTGTCACCACACCCATGTGCTGTCCGTCACGTTCCTCCATGCTGACGGGGAAGTACGCCCACAACCACAACACCTACACCAACAACGAGAACTGCTCTTCGCCCTCCTGGCAGGCCCAACATGAGCCACGCACTTTTGGAGTTTACCTCAACAACACTGGCTACAGGACAGGTGGAGACCATACAAAAACACACACACAATGAAAATAATTACTTTGTTAATTGATATAATGATATAAGTAAAATACATTAGTGTGGAGTGCAGTATAGAGTAATATACGGTACGGTAATGTAGACAAAAGCATACAACATAGAACATAGTATTTCAATAGAGTTTGGTATGAATGTCGAGGTATTGTCACACAAAGCAGGGTAGCATACAGTAGAGTAGTGTTTGAATGTTATTTTCACATGAAAAAGTATAGCATAGATTTCAGCATAGTGTAGACTAAAAGAGTAGAGTAGAATGAAGTGGACTAGAATAGCCTAGAGATGAGTAGAATAATGTAGACTAGATTAAAATAGAGTAGAATAGAGTTATGTAGACTAGGTTAAAGTAAAGAAGAATAGCCTAGAGATGAGTAGAATAATGTAGATTAAAGTAGAGTAGCATAGAATGAAGAGGTTGAGTAGAGTAAAGTAAAGGAGAATGACCTAGAGATGAGTAGAATAATGTAGGCTAGATTAAAGTAGAGTAGCATAGACTGAAGTAGAGTAGAATAGAGTTAGGTAGACTAGACTAAAGTGGAGTAGACTGAACATCTTAAGATAACCCTTTCATATTTTTATACCTTTTGATGATTTCCATCTGAAAACCTCTAAAATATACACCAAAGCATTATGGTGCATAAACTCTTCTTAACAATAACAACCTGACATGAATGTAGAATTTAATATATTGAGCTCTCATTCATTTGTGAGCTGTTTCATCAGTCAGAGCTGTGTCTGTTGGGGTTTTTTCACACACTCTCACCAGAGATTCAGTGTGACAGGCCCCCAGGTCACACACACACACTCTCACAGACTCTTGCACGAACACTGACATAATCTGTCTCTAACAGATGATTTTCATTAAACAATTCCTTTGGGCTGTAATAGATGGTTTTGTGTGTGTGTGTGTGTGTGTGTGTGTGTGTGTGTGTGTGTGTGTGTGTGTGTGTGTGTGTGTGTGTGTGTGAGATGTTATCTGTTTGTGACTCAGACATTATCCACAACTACTATGTGCATGTAAACATAGCATTAACAGCTGTAAATGTTATGCCTGTACACACACACACACCTGGCACCGAGTCAAGCTTTTAGTGGTAACAGTGATCCATTAGCACACTTCCTCTAGGAGAGAGACCGGCTCTGACCAACATCCCCTCTAATGTAACATTTCCAACATAAATATTCATCCATCTTCACAAAGCTCCCTGTCCTCTATTTATCTACATGCCTGTATTCTGTCTATATGCCTATTGTATCTTAAATGTGCAATGTATTTTTAGTATTAAAAGTTTATTCTATTCGGCTATATTCTACTCTGTTCCCATCTCCTCTCAGCCATACTGTACTCTATTCTGTTCTTCTCTACTCAACTATACCATACACTGTTCTACTCTACTCTGTTCTACTCTTCTAACCTCTTCTTTACCATACTCTACTGTGCTTTGCTCTACTTTACTTTGTTTTACTATACTCTACTCAACTCTATTTTGCTCTACTCTGTTCAGTTCTATCCTGTTCTACAATACTTCATTCTACTCTACCATACTCTACTATACCATACTTCTACTCTACTGAACTTTACAATATGCTATTCTACTCAAATTTTACTCTATTCTTCTTTATTCAATCATAATCTGTTATACTCTACTTATTTCTACTCTACTGTGCTCTGTTCTGCTTTACTCAACTGTACTATACGCTTTTCTACTCTTCTAATATACTTTACCAAGCTATTTTACTCTTTTCTGTTCTACTCTACTCAACTCTGTTCTGTTGTACTCTGCCGTGTTCTACACTATACCAAAGTCCCTTTAAGACAAGTCATTTCACTCAGCGGCCATCTTTGAAACTTCTCTCGGGCATGCAAGTGCAGCTCCTATTTCTTTGAATGGGGAAACATCAAATTCTCTAAAACTGTTTGCCAAACTTATGATTAAATTTCATATTCGAAATCACCAATGAAATCTGACAACAACTGTCTTATAAATTTTGTTTCTAAAAGCTCGAATCATGACCAAAAAAATGCATTTTTCAGCCTGGACAAAGCTAATGCGCATGCGTAGCCCTAAGCACGCGTCTCAGAACGTTTGGCTGTTTCTATAGCAACCGGAGCTTCTAACGGCAGCTGCAGTGACGCAGTGACTTTACTAATCAACTATTGGCTCTTTCATTTAGAAGGCGGGGCTTATTCGCCATATTGGGCATTGCACTTTCTCCCATTCATAAGTAATCGGGATGCACCGTCTTCCTATATATAAAGTCTTTGACTATACACTATTCTACTCTACCATTCTCTGCTCTTCTCTGTTTTACTCTATTCTGTTCTACTTTACTCTATTAAATTAATCTACTCTATTCTGTTCTACTATACTCACCTCTACTTAACTCTACTTATACTCTACTGTGCTCTACTCAACTGACTCAGCTGTACTATATGCTTTTCTACTCTTCTGTTTTACTATATCATAGTATTTTACTTTATTCTGTTTTACTCTACTCGACTTTATTCTCTTTTCTATATTTACTCTGCTGTGCCATACTCTGCTCTCTTCTGTTTTACTCTATTCTACCCTAGTGTACTCAGCACTGTTCTATTCTGCTCTACTCTTTCTTTTTTATTCTCTGTTCTAACCTACTCTACTGTACTCCTTTCTGTTCTGCTCTACTCTACTTAATTTTCTTCGACTGTACTCTACTCTTCTCTCTGAAACACTGAAATGATAACTATGCTGTCTTGTGTTTGTGTTTTCCCAGCATTCTTTGGGAAGTATCTGAACGAGTATAACGGTACGTACATTCCTCCGGGCTGGAGGGAGTGGGTCGCCATGGTGAAGAATTCCCGCTTCTACAACTACACCCTGTGCAGGAATGGCGTCCGAGAGAAACACGGATGTGAATACTCAAAGGTCTGTGTGCAAGGTGTTCAGTGATGTGGAACCCTGTCTTTTCTTATTGCATCTCCTTTATTTATTTATTTATTTCCATGTCTTCATCCATTCTTAACCAGTTTGATTGATAGTCTTGTTAGTCTGATTTATAACAAAGTCAGACCTTTCCCTGTCAGTCTCATGGGTTCTCCCTCAGAGGTCAGTGTCTTTTGTCAGGGTTCATCACTCTCTCTTTTGCTTCATCTAAGCTCCTTTTTGTTGTTTTTACCATTCATTGCAGTGGCTGACATTCAAGCCCTCTGGCAACTAGGGATGGGTATCGTTAAGGTTTTAACGGTATTACTACTCTTACCAATACTGCTTATCGATCCGGTACTTTAACGGTATTCTTATCGCTTCTTTTTGTTGTATTTTTTTATTAAAAAAAATAACAACAAAAAAACTAATTGAGAACATAATTAACATATCTCTATAGCAAAAGAAACAGCAATGTTTGAACAAAGCAAATATGAAACATCTATTTGTAAATGCACCAGTGTGCAGGCGTTATTTGTGTTTTATATGCATAAGATAGGATGCAACAAGAACAAAGAAACAAAGTACAAACAAATGGTCAAATAAATGCAATAAATATACAACAAAACAAATATACAAATGAAATACAGTGCTTTAATTTCAGGAAGGTCTAATAACATTGCTGTTCAGGTAAGTAATATGACCTACAAAACACATCTAATGAAGTAATCAAATGTAAAATAACAGCATAGTTTTCACTGTATAAATTGATAGATTAATTATTATTAAAGCTAAAGGTATTCATTCAAGAGCTGTGAGTATTTTCTCTTTGCCTTTTGTTTGATTCACATTAATGGCGCAATCGTCAGCAGGTTTATTAGACGCTGTCCCTTTAAGACCGAATGCAGATCTAATAATATCATATTCTCCCATTTCTCCAACTATTTACACCCATTTAAGACATAAACTGTGTTTAAAGTGACTACTCTCCAATCCGGTCATTTTGACATATTTTGTGTGTATTTGATGGTTTAGACGCATACACGAAGCCTAAAGTATAATGTGCAAGTCGGTCCGTTTCGCAGCGCGCACACACATAAGCCGCCTTGAAGCTCTTTTTATTATTAAACACGTCCCGCAATTTAGCAACAGTAGAGACTGCATTTTACAACAATCACAATTGTGCTGATTGTAACGTTACGTTCGGGTTTTAGGGAGGAACTAGTGCTCACAGCTGTGAAGGAAAGGAAGTTGCGCTAGACGGAATGCGGCTAGTTTTTAATAGTTTTACCTCATATTCTTTTTATAATCCCTGGAAGCGAAAATCGAAATCGAAAATAAAATTAGTTTAGTTTAGTTAATTTATTTAACAGGGACCATACACAACACAAATGTTGAGTTAGCTAAATAGCTAATTTGTATCTGTGGTCCCTGGGCAGGAAGATGTTACATAAAATTACAGCATTCCATTACAATCCAGAAGAAAGAAAATAATAACAATATCATATCACAATATCACAGATATTGAAAAAAAAATAAGAAAGAAAAAAAAATGTAATGATCACATGATTGATTTTTCTTAAACCATAATTTAAGTTCAGTTTTAAAAATACTAAATGATGTACACTCTCTAATATGAACAGGCACTGAATTCCATCTTTCTGCTGCTCTGTATGAGAAAGCTGATTGTCCAAAGGCAGTTTTCTTAAATTTAACTGAACAATCGCCTCTAACGGATGCTCTGGTTTCCCTAGAATTGTCTTTACAGAAAGTCACACATTGTTTAAGAGGTGGTGGCGCAAGATCATGAATTAACTTATACATCAAACACATATCTGCAAAGAATAAAAAACTGTCAAACGTCAATAATTTATCATTTCTGATGATAATGCAATGATGATAACTCCTTGTTTTTTTATCTAAAACTTTCACAGCTTGTTTATAGAGAGTATATAATAACTTGCTTGAGACCAGCTTGTAGCACAATAAGATAAATGTGGAAAAATCATTGTGTGCATAAAGAGTTTAGCAGCAGCCAAAGGTAACTGATGCCTAATATTCCTAAAAATCATTAAGCTTGCTCTAACACATCTAGAAACCTTTTTTATATGTTTCTTAAAATTTAAGTTTGAATCTATAATTATACTCAGGTATTTAAAATGCTTAACAATATTTATTGCTTCACCTTTAATTAAAATATCTGGTTGATGCTCGTCATTTCTTTTGATAGAGAAATACATTCCCACAGTTTTACTCACATTAAGAGTAAGACAAGAGTGATTTAACCAATCTAAGATTTTGTTCAGTGCAGCAGTCAGTTTGATAGCACCTTGTTATTTTGTTTTAGCATAGGTATAAATGACTGTATCATCTGCGTACATCTGGAACTGGACCTCTGGACACACCATGGGTAGATCATTAATATATAAACTAAATAAAATTGGTCCAAGAATAGATCCCTGTGGGACTCCAATAGTGCAGTCAAGAAAAGATGAGCATATACCATTAATTCTTGTACATTGTTTCCTTAGATTTAGATATGATTCCATCCATGTTATTGTATTAATAGAATTTTTTTTTTATTATATTAGACTCAGATACTTCAGAAATATTAAAAACAGGAGAATTATAATTTAACGGTACAATATCCTTATTTCTTGCACTAAACCCTTGTGCTAAATCTTGAACTGAATCTATAAAAAAATTATTAAATACACTAGCAATTTGATGCTTATCGTTGAATTAAATTTCCCTGAACTTGTAATTCAATATCTTTATCTCCTTTGTTACTATTTTTCTTTTGTACTTTATTAATATTCTCCCAGACTTGTCTACTATTCCCCTTAGCATCATTTATAAGTTCGATGAAGAATTTCGCTTTTGCTTTTCTCAATTCCTTTACAACTTTATTACGTGAACACTGAAATGTTCTTCTGTCATGAGCTAACCCAGATTTGAGCACTATTTTCAAGGCATGGTCCCTCTGTTTCATTAACTTCCATAGCTGTTCATTTAACCAGGGTAAATTCTGTTTCTTTCAAGAGAATGTAACATTCTTACTGAATTCGCCTTTGACCTTATTGATTGTGGCCATTAGACACTCAGAAGCATCATCTACATTATCTGTGGACAGAATCTCATTCCAGTTTAATTTTTTTAATTTCTCTTCAAATTTGTTTAGCAATCTTTTTGGTATAATATTTAGCAAATTTCCTTTCTCTTGTTGATATTCAAACCTACGTTTTGTTAATTTTCTTACTACTAATATAAGATTGTGATCGGATATTGACTTAGTTATTCTTTCTGGTTTGTTACTAAATATTAAATCAATCTGAGTTTTAGATGATGAGGTAACTCTGGTAGGGCCCTGAATTAACTGTGAGAGGTCAAACTGACTTACTATCTCCTGAAGCTTTTTTCTATTTGACTTCTCAGTCCAATTTACATTAAAGTCCCCAAACAGAATTAGCTCCTTACTTCTATCAAACCCTTTTAAAACATTTCTTAAATGATCATAAAATATACTACTTGATGATGGAGGCCTATATACACCAACTACAGTAAATGCCATGCATGGGGATAAAACAATTGTTACAGCAATACATTCTATATCTACTAATGTATTAAATTCAATTTCCTTACATTTTATGCAGTCCTTCGCATACATTAACAGTCCACCACCTTTTCCAAATTTTCGATCCTTTCTAAAGACTTTATATCCCGGGACCAAGTATGCGGTGTTCGGCGATGATTCTGTCAACCACGTTTCAGACAAGCAAAGCAAATCGAAATTCGAGTTCGTAAGTAACTGTTCCAATTGTTCAGTTAGTAATGTCCCATTAGTAATCCTTTAGGCTTGGAGCGCGGATCCCATAGAACTTTCGCATGATTTATTGTTTTAAACAGATGGAAATTGCACTCTTTGATCTCGTTATGAGCACGCAGTTTGAAAGTACCTTGTCGTCTGCAAACTCCAGCAGGGTGTAGTTCATCACGGTTAAAATTAGGTCCAGGGTTTTGATGGATATCGCTCGCCAACAAAAGAGTGATGGCTAAATAGCTAATCGTTCTCCGGAAGAGTTGAGATGGCTTTCTTCTGTCAATTGATCGCAGTTGCTTAGTTGGTAAAGCCGCTTTCCCGTCGTTTAATATCACGGAAAAAGAAGCGAGCTGGCTGCATGAATCAAAAGTAGTAACAACAGCTTGCTTGTTTTGTCGACGCTGATATATGTTTGTCGGCCAACAGCAGCGTAATGATAAAATCAGGAGGAGAACAATATAACCAGCAACAATGAATTTCTGTGTCCGGTCAGCAGTAAATTGACTTTGTTTAACTCTGGTTTTAAAATCAAGTTTATCACCAGTTTTTAGTTTGAAATCGGTATCGTTTGCACTTTCAGCTCCTGCCCTGCCGTCAGCGTGCACCATGCGTACCGCCATCACGCCATTAGATTAGATTAATATCACAGGCCTAAAGTGTAGCCAGACTAAACTTTTGTTTAGTTCTCTCAGCCATCGTCACTCATTAAGCAGGGAGTGAGAGAGATCTCTCTTCTGGATTGTGAATAGACAAAGCACAGACAAATGGTTTAATATTATCGCATATAGAAACGGCTGGCAAGATAGAATTTGCAAGATAACATCTATATATCAATAAGAAATAGTACGTGTATTTTCTTAATTTCTCCAGTACCAACAGCAGAATCGATAGCGCCAGAGCTTATCGATACTGCGGTCTTTCATAATTTAGCACCGGGGCTCATTTAATACCGGGTTTCGGTACCCATCCCTACTGGCAACAGAAAAGTTTGCTTATGAGTGGGGTATATGTGTATGTATGTTAAGCTTATGATTAACTGATACTAAAATATTTGTAATATTTTTAATGATTAGATCTCTGTATCTCCTGTAGGACTACCTGACAGATCTCATAACCAATGACAGCATCAGTTACTTCCGCATGTCAAAGAAGATCTATCCACACAGACCCATCCTGATGGTGATCAGTCACGCCGCCCCTCATGGCCCTGAGGACTCGGCTCCTCAGTACACCACTGCCTTCCCCAATGCATCACAGCACATGTGAGTCCAAATCTCTATTGCAGGAGTGTCCAAACCTGCTCCTGGAGGGTCTCTGCTGCAGAGTTTAATGTTTATTTTAAAAAGGTGGAGCTGAAAAATTGCAGAATTTTAGAATGTCTTGTTATTGGTATTTGCTTGGTCTCCATTTGCTTTAATGGCAGCAGCAATAAAACTGCATGAACTCCACCACTAAAACCTGATGATCATGATGTTCTCCAGAATGATTTGGGATGATCCAAAGACCACTTGAACTTCAGTAGAAGAACATCTGACTTACTGTGTAAAGAGTGACATGATCAATGTCACAGACGTTATTAACCTAGACATGAATGTAGAATCTGACATATTTATGTATCTCTGTTTTATATTTTTCAAAATAATGTTTATTTTGAGGTTAGGTAGAAAAAAAATCTATTTTTCATTGAGGTCTCAGACTTTGGGACAAAGACATGTAAAGGGTCAGTGGTTGAGGAGATGAACAAGAAGAGAGCAGAGAACCAGCTGAAAACTCATGGATTATAGAAATCTCATCCCACATTTCTCTTATTTCTGTCACTCAAGTGCTACTGAATAGAGTTGTTATAATGGAAACAGTCCTCGTTGGTTCACAGTAATGTAGCCACAGACACACACACACACACACACTTGTTTTTTTTTTCTCTCTGCTGTCTCTCCTGCTCTCTTGCTAATTCCCCATCAGCTGCTATCAGACATTTTTTTCAATGTCTCGTTCATCTCATCTCTCCACTTCTGTCCCTCCAGCAGATAAATCCTCCTGTCTCTGTCTATGCTTTTCCCAAGGTCTATAATCCCTCTGCCAGAGAGACACTGCCATTCTTCACACACTCACACACATGCTGAGTACATACATGATGATGAAAAGAATATTTGTGCACACTCACATAGTCTCGGTTAAATCCTGTCTACACGTGATGATGTTGTTTTTAGGTAGCTGAATTTGTTAAACCTCTATAACCGTACTTTTACTCTCAAAATCACAAACCATACTCTTACTCTCAAAATGAGATTACTTGTACACCAAGTAATCTCAAAATCTAATTTTATAGTTCTCAATGTCCACTGTTTTACCCGGTAATCTTATAAATTCAGCCTCTGCACAAAATAAATCTCTGGCCAGGGGCTGGATTCATGAAAAATCTTCTTAAGACAGAAGTTAAATATTAAATAAGTTAAATGATCTTTTTTGCGCTTTTTCTTAAGTGAATGCGTCCAGTATCTGTGCGTGTTTGCGTGCTCCTAGAGTGAATGCGTCCAGTGTAATTTCTGTGGCACTACCCTCAAAAAACAGCAATATTGCAAAAATAATAATGAATTTGCCGAACACTCCTCCTGTCTGTCATTGGTAGGATAAATGATAGCCCCTCCCCAACCTCATGCAATTGGTTGAGTCAGTGTTGCGGCTTTTCTGGGTAATAAACATACAAATGGCTTACGTTAGCAATGGAAAAAATACACACTTCTCCTTTAACGTGCCTGTTTGCATTTCTGTAGCGGTAACAAACTGAATCCCTTTCAATACCTTGAAATTTCAGCACCTATAAACCAGATATATCACTATAAAATGTTAACAGTTAGCTAAACTAGGTGAACAGAAAGAGAAAACTGAGCATAGAAGAAGACATTTTATGCTAATGTCTGCTATAGCTCCTGTTATGGCAACTCTAAGAATGCAACACTTGCATTGCATTATAAATTGCACACTGACACATTCCATACACATAAAACAAGTTTAAAGGTTTATGTTTATGTACAGTTATACAATATATTGTGTGCCCTAGACACCCAGCAGCACACACATACATATACAGATACATTATCTAGTTAACACACCACAAATTAGCAAACAAAAAACCCTGTAATGTACTAATTTCTCTCTCTCTGTGTCTCTCTCTTTCCGATTCGATTTGCTTTCAGGACATTGTGTCTCTAAGCACAAAACCACACAAACACAAGCTCCCATTTCTAGCAAACAAAAAAAGCAAGCAAAAAAAAAGAGAGAGAGAGAGAGAGAGAGAGAAAGAGAGCAAAGAGATACTGTCAATGACTATTACAGTCTTTCCTGAAATATTAAGTCGACAGGAATGAAATCAGGCTTTAAAGGGGAAGAATGTTCACAAACATGCATATTCGCTTTTTCATGCAGCCTGATGAGGGAGAAAACCAAAACAGATTAATAAATATCTATTTTTTCATTAGTAGTTGGGAAGCTCTTCAAATAGACTAATGCTGTGTGTGTGTGTGTGTGTGTGTGTGTGTGTGTGTGTGTGTGTGTGTGTGTGTGTGTGTGTGTGTGTGTGTGTGTGTGTGTGTGTGTGTGTGTGTGTGTGTGTGTGTGTGATAAGATCTTGAGGGCTGTTATATTTTAACAGGCGTTTGATTTACCACTGGAGTAGATAAAAACCAAAGATGCAAACCTACCCACTTTATGACTCAATCTATCCATCATCCTTTCAAAGTGACTGCTTAAGGCAGCGTGTCTGGAATTTGATGCGTTTTTATTATTTTTCTGATGTCATCTCACTTTCACCAATAAAAACAAACAGCCTTGCTCCTGTTTTGCCTGTCCAGTCTCTTTTGCACACAAACTCTTCATAAAAGCATGTTTTATGATTCACATCCACCTCTATTACATTGCCACCTGTCTGATTGTACCTATATTGCAATGAATTATGTCACTTTTTTCACCCCATAGCCATAGTCCACACTCCACACACACATTCATATGCATGTATCATTCGCCTGCTGTCAGGGGAGCATGCCCCAGAATTCCTCTATCCTCTTTTAATTTTTCATGAAGAATTCCAGGGACAGCCCTCATTCTCTCCATTCAGTCTGCTCCAAACCACCCGCCAACATCCACAATGGCCTCTCGCTAGTCCTGTACTTCTCTGCTCCTTGCCCTCGTACAGTGCTGTATGTGATTAACCCCTCCCTGCCCCTTGGACTGGCACAAGGCCACTGGAGAGATATTGTCCAAATCCTTACAGATAGTCCGAGAGCATGTATTATTCAGTGGGAAAATCCCCCTATTCTCATCTCCGCGTGAGCCTGCTCCACCTGTTTCATCTCCAGCATAGAGGGAATAATGAAAATATGATCAGAAAAGAACAAGAGAGGGAGAGAAAGAGCGTTTTGAGAGGATTAAAAGGATTATATGTCGACCAATAAAGAAGATAAAACCAGAGAGGGAGTGAATATGCCGTTTACTGTCTACATAGGCAGCTGCCTTATGAGGCAGTAGTGTAACCGTGATGGAATCTCATGCGACTTATTTGGAACACTCTATATAGGCAGCAACTCACACCACACAAGTAGCATTACTCACATCAAGTCAAGTCAAGTCACCTTTATTTATATAGCGCTTTTTACAATGCCCATTTTTTTAAAGCAGCTTCACAATGTTAACAGGAAAATAATGCAACAGAATTTGATTCGGCTGTACAGCCGCTCTGGAGAAAACGGTGATGTCATCCAGCTAATTTCAATTATCATATAGTGTCAATGCGGGGAGATCAGTAATATAGTTGAAATTTTAGTGTCCCAACTGAGCAAGCCAAAAGCCAAAGGTGACAGTGGCAAGGAACCAAAACTCCTTCAGGGCCAGAATGGAGAAAAAAAACCTTGGGAGAAACCAGGCTCAGTCGGGGTGCCAGTTCTCCTCTGGCCGACGAACAAATAGTGTATGATTATGATTCTGGCAACATTACAGGTCAGAAGTCATATTAGATCGAAAAATATTCGTAAGATTATTCGAAAGATTGGAGTCGTCACGCCGGAGACGGGTTTAATGAGTATGTCGTGTCGATGCGGCATTTACAGGGGGGAGTTTAATTGACATGGTCTCTGCAGACATTTCAGGGATGCGTTGGTAATGTCTAGGCGCAGGTCCACAATCTGATCTGGATATGGCCCGGATCCGGCTGACTGCAGTAAACCTCGGGATAAGCAGAGAGACTAACATTAGCGTAGATGCCATTCTTCTTATGATGTAACGAGTACATCAGGTGTTATGGGAAGTGTTCCCGGTTCTGGCTGACCTAGTTAATGCAGCCTAAAACAATCATTTAACTGATTTGAATAATATAAATTAAAAATGTTTTATATGTATGCCATAGTAAAGAGATGTGTTTTTAGTCTAGATTTAAACTGACAGAGTGTGTCTGCTTCCCGAAAAATGCTAGGAAGACTGTTCCAGAGTTTAGGTGCTAAATAGGAAAAGGATCGACCGCCTGCAGTTGATTTTGATATTCTAGGTATTATCAACTGGCCAGAATTTTGAGACCGCAATAGACGTGATGGAGTATAATGCATTAAGAGCTTGCTCAAGTACTGGGGAGCTAAACCATTTAGTGCTTTGTAAGTAATCAGCAAGATTTTAAAATGTATACAATGTTTAATAGGGAGCCAGTGCAGTGTTGACAGAACCGGGCTAATATAGTCATATTTCCTGGTTCTAGTAAGAACTCGAGCTGCTGCGTTTTGGACCAGCTGCAGTTTATTTATTAAGCGAGCAGGGCAACCACCCAGTAGAGCATTACAATAATCTAACCTTGAGGTCATGAATGCATGAACTAACTGTTCAGCATTTTGCATTGAAAGCATGTGCCGTAATTTATATATATTTTTAAGATGGTAGAGTGCAGTTTTACAGATGCTAGATACGTGGCTTTCAAATGAAAGATTGGTATCAAAGAGCACACCCAGGTTCCTAACTGACGACGAGGACTTGACAGAGCAGCCATCAAGTGTTAGACAGTATTCTAGGTTACTACTTGTGGAGGTTTTTTGTCCAATAATTAAAAATTCTGTTTTTTCTGAATTAAGTTGCAGGAAATTAATAGTCATCCAATTTTATGATTGGATGATTTATATCAGTTATGCATTCCGTTAATCTTGTGAATTGGTAAGTTTCGTCAGGGCATCAAGAAATATAGAGCTGAGTATCGTCAGCATAACAATGAAAACTAACGCCATGCTTACTAATGATAGCTCCCAGTGGTAGCATGTACAGGGTGAAAAGCAACAGTCCTAGCACTGAGCCTTGCGGTACTCCATACTGAACTTGTGATCGGTGTGACATCTCTTCATTTACTGCTACAAACTGATAACGGTCAGATTAGTATGATTTAAACCATGCCAATGCAATTCCACTAATGCCAACATAATTTTCAAGTCTATTCAAAAGAATGTTGTGGTCGATAGTATCGAATGCAGCGCTAAGATCGAGTAACACTAATAGAGATATACAACCACGGTCGG
This sequence comes from Coreius guichenoti, assembly GCA_039654105.1. Classification (NCBI taxonomy): domain Eukaryota; kingdom Metazoa; phylum Chordata; class Actinopteri; order Cypriniformes; family Gobionidae; genus Coreius; species Coreius guichenoti. The sequence goes on from CM077178.1 coordinate 27,676,752, forward strand.
ATGATAAGGGTAAATCATTTGTAACTCTAATGAGAGCAGTCTCAGTGCTATGATATGGTCTAAATCCTGACTGGAAATCCTCACAGATACCATTTCTTTCTAAAAAAGGAGCGTAGTTGTGAAGACATTGCCTTTTCTAGTAAGGGTAGATTTGAGATTGGCCTGTAATTGACTAATTCTGTAGGATCAAGTTTTTAATAAGTGGTTTAATAATAGCTAACTTAAAAGTTTTCGGTACATATCCTAATGACAAAGATGAATTAATGATATTAAGAAGAGGATCTGTGACCTCTGGAAGCATCTCTTTTAATAGCTTAGTCGGTATAGGGTCGAGCATACATGTTGATTTAGATGTTTTAATGAGTTTAGCAAATTCTTCTTCTCCTATAGCATTGAATGAGTGGAATTTTTCCTGAGTGACACTACAATGCACTGTCTGATGCGATATTGTAGTAGAGGGTTGCATAGTTATAATTTTCTTCCTAATATTATCAATCTTGCACATAAAGAAGTTCATAAAGTCATTACTGCTGTGCTGTTTGCAAACGTCAGAAGTTGAAGCTTTATTTCTTGTTAATTTAGCCACTGTTTCAAATAAATACCTAGGGTTGTGTTTGTTTTCTTCTAAGAGAGTCGAGAAATAAGCAGATCTAGCAGTTTTTAGGGCCTTTCTGTACGCAATCATGCTCTCTTTCCACGAAATCCGAAAAACTTCCAGCTTTGTTTTCTTCCAGCTGCGCTCCATTTTTCTGGCTGCTGTTTTAAGGGCCCGGGTGTGCTCGTTGTACCATGGCGTTGGACTATTTTCTTTAATCTTCTTTAAGCGCCGGGGAGCAACTGTGTCTAAAGTGCTGGAAAAGAGAGAGTCAATAGTTTCTGTTGCAACATCGAGTTCCTCTAGGCTATCTGGGATGCTGAGTGGCACAATCTTTAGTGGCAGCGGTGATAGTCCTGCCATATTTGAAACAATGGGACGGTTTTGCAGCCTTTGCTACATTAAGTGTACATGATACTAGGTAATGATCTGAGATGTCATCGCTCTGCTGCAGAATTTCAACGGTATCAACATTTATTCCATGTGACAGTATTAGGTCTAAAGTATGATTACGGCGATGAGTGGGTCCTGACACGTGTTGCTCCAATAGAGTTTAGAATGTCTCTAAATGCCAATCCCAATGCGTCTTTTTCATTGTCTACATGGATATTAAAATCACCAACAATTAGGACTTTATCTGCAGCCAGTACTAACTCTGATAGAAAATCACCAAATTCTTTGATAAAGTCTGTATGGTGCCCTGGTGGCCTGTATACAGTAGCCAGCACAAATGTCAAACGGGATTTATCATTTATACTACATAACGTTTCGTAAAGCACCAAAACTTCAAAGGAATTATATTTGAAACTAGACTTCTGAGTAGTACTGAAGATGTTATTATAAATTACAGCAACCCCTCCCCCTTTGCTTTTCAGACATGGCTCGTGTTTATTATCAAACACACCAGAGACTCAGTTTACAATTAATTCAACTTGAGTTTGACATTAGCATATTGCTAAGCCAATGCTTTAATAGTCTAATGAGCTTAAGAAATATAGAGCATGCACACAAATAATATTGGGTAAAATAGTGTGTTGTGAATCAGATTAGAACAATTCTGTATTAAAATATTTATAATCAACTTTTACTCTGTTTACAGGTAATTCCAAGTTTGAAGTTAGCATGTTGCTAAGCTAATTCCTCGATAGTCTAATAAACATAAATACAGAGCACACACAGTGTTGTGAATCAGATTAGAACTATTTTTACTCAAAATGTTTCTGTATTGAATAAAATATATATAATCAACTATTCTGTCCATCATCGTGCAGTGTATGAATTCTGACTGAACAAACCCATGTTATGTGGATTACAAAAGAGCGAAAGGAAGCAAATGAAAAAGTTAAAGAAAACAGCTATGATTTTGACCGTAGCCCATGTATTTATAAACCACTTTCTCACATGTCCCACAATAGCCGCGTTTCCACTGTCAGGGCAAAAGCGGGCGTGCTAGTGCATGCCAAGGCCAGTTGCGTTTCCACTGTCACTTACGGGGCTTGATCGTCGGGGCTTCCTCGTCGGGGCTTCCTCGGGTCCAACGGCCAGGGTTTTTTGGCCCGCCGAATACCTTGGTCCAAACCGGGCCAGCTCAGGCTTGAGGCGTGGTTACGAACAAAGGCGGAGTTTATCTGAGTCTGGAGACAGCAGCGGCGTGGATGATTTCATATACCAGCTATCATCAGCATTAAAGACTTAAATAATTTTAGCTCAAATCTCACTTTCAGACAGCAGCGAGTGATTGAAATAAGTGTTTGTGATCCAATGTGGATTCTTATCACCGTATAAGGCAGAAATATTTATATGCGATGCAAAAGACTATGCGCACTAACCATTACTATAGTAAACATGGTAAATACGACTGCTTGAAGAAATCAGACAAATCATATAGGTTATCACAATCGTGTTTTATTTAGTTTTCGCGTTTATTTAACCTGTCAGTACGTCTCGTCTCTTTATACCGGACTGTCTCATATTTAGCTCTGCATATGTCATAAAATAAAGCAACTCTGCTTCTCTGACTGAAAATATAGCCAAATATAGTCACTTGAGAGAGTGCTGAAGCTGCTCAGGTCGTATTTTTGGTAGAAAATGTGTAGAAATGATAATTCTTTCTAAATGTGATGTAAACATACTGTCCTGTGACTATATAAACAGAAACAGACACAACTAAATAAGTACGTGTGTCCTCTTTCTTATGTGAAATAACGGTAAATACCACTTTATTTCTATGGGACTAATGTGCAATCTTAACACAAATTAATTCATTATGATCAGTGTATCACTTATTATTGTAAAACTGTGGTAAAACATGAATGCTTGGGTTTTAAATCTTTAAGTAAACAACAAAAATGCCAACAAACAGCCACTTTTATCATGTTCGTTTTGCGATCTCGCTAGTTTCCAGTGATTTCTTTCGGATTAGTTTTCTGATAAAACTTCCATTTGTTGGTGAAATGATGGTATGTGTGACGTTGTTCTAGAGAGGCGTGTTACGGGCTAGTTTTAGTCAAGCTTCTAGCCCGACGGTGGTTTTGGGCTTGGTGCTACAGGTCAGAGGCTATTAGCCCAGCCCAGCCCATTGAAAGCCCTGGATTGCACTGGCCCGACAGTGGAAAGGTGGCTAATGATTATGTATTAGGTCAATTTGTGGTATTTTTTTGGCTTTTCGTATGCATTCGACTATTTGAGCATCTACACTAGGAAAGCAATTCGGTTTAATACGCTTTCAACTACCTCTGAAAGTGGTTTTAGACCCTGTTTACACTTGTGTTTAGCATCTTCAACTTGTGATCAGATTGACAAAAACGCATCTTAAAACTAGGTGTAAACAGGGCCAGAGCGATATTGAATGAAGCATCATGTTCATGAACTAAATAAATGAACTGGGAGGTGATAAAATGGAGGAAAAACTATATATCGATATAACATGCAGAAGGGGCAATGAGCGAATCAGTGAACAGATCTTTATGAATATTTTTAGTAAATTGATTGAAATCACTGAATTAAAATCCCCAACACTACTCCATCAGTAGGGAAATATTCATTAAAATTACATGTTTTGTTACCTTAAAATGTTTAGGTAGAAAGCACATTTAGAGCTACTGTAGAGACAAATAAGTGACAAAAGAACAGCAGTACACATCTTTTCCTTTCAGGTCCCAATACGGACGCAGAAATAGACAGATACACCAACGAGAGAGAGTTACATCCCCTGTGTCCCTTGTTGTCACTAAGTTGTTTTCAGTTTAAATATACGACACCCATAAAACAAGGCCAGGCAGCAAGCAGATCAGCACAATGATGCTCACATTGATTTGTCTGTAGAAGGGCTTTACGTAATGGCTCTAAACAATAGAGCTGGGGGCTTTTAATCACAACTGTAAAGGCGTCGAGTGTAAGTGCTGTTTGTTTCTAATAGGCCACTCACGCCTGTCACAGGAGCCAGGAGGAGGAGCTACTAACACTTCTTGCTCTTTTTATCCATCAATAATGGTTGAACAACCATTACATTTACAGAATGTCAGTCTGTCAGTCAGAGCCCAAGAAACCATGAGACTGTAAAATTGCAATGTGTCATTTTCGAGGAGACAGGAGAGAGTGCGCAGTCTTTTGCTGTCATTTGTAATTCTGACCATGCAAACACACACACACTTCAGACGCACATTCACACAGACACATCCCAGCTGTCAAAATCTGTCTGCGTCCTTTCCTCCAACATCAGCAGAACAAAGTTGACAAACAGTGTCTGGAGAAGCTCTGAAAACTCTCAATTTCCCTCAGTCATGCTCCAGCAGGTCCACTGACTGCAACTCTTTTCTTCTCCATTCAGAACGCCCAGTTATAACTACGCCCCTAATCCAGACAAACACTGGATTATGCGTTACACCGGTCCCATGAAGCCCATTCACATGGAGTTCACCAACATGCTGCAGCGCAAGAGACTGCAAACGCTGCTGTCCGTGGATGATAGTGTGGAGAAGGTACATCATATAGATTATAATATAATATAATAGTTGTGAACCATCCTTACCCCTAAAATAAATGAGCATTTTTAGAATTGAAAAGAAAATATACAGCTCTGGAAAAAATTAAGAGACCACTTAACATTGATTTCTCAATGTTAAGTGGTCTCTTAATTTTTTCCAGAGCTGTATATTGTTTTTATTTATTTATTTACTGCATGAATTATTTTCCTAATTGAGGACAGCTCCATATTTCCACAGAAGGAGATTTTTTCAGTTTTCACTCACTTCTGCACAAAACTTCATTCCTTAGGCAAAAGTGTGGCACTACCATCGTATATTTATGGTATCAGATTGCATTTCTATGGTAGTTCTATATATAACATGGTAATGAATAATTCTAATATTCTAAAATAATTCTAAACTTATGTTTCCATTGTATGTTGAGGTACTTCAAAGATGTTCAAAACAAACATTTTAGTGTTATTTTAGTATTCTTTATATACTATTATGCGATTTATTAATGTTTTGAATTAGCTTATATATATATATATATAATATATTCAGTTTGGATTTAATGTTAATTTTACTTCAAGTTTTAGTATTTTTTATGTTTTTTTTTAACATAGCGTTAATTTATTTTTGTTTTAGTTTTTGTAATTTTAGTACTTCAACTTTTATTTCAGTTAGTTGCCAAGACAACATTTAAATATTTTTCATCTAATATTTTGTATTTTATTTTATTTTATTTAAGCTTTATTACATTCATTGGAAATTGTTTTTATTTGTTTTAGTTTTAGTTAACAATAAGAACACAGATTACAACGGTGCATTTCACAAAACAATATTTAAAAAAAAAAGTTTTTGTAAGTGTACAGTTTTCACAGGAAAATCAAATTTCAGCGAGCCATGACAGTGCATATTACATTCAAATTCTGTATGGTTGTCTTGCATTTCTCCAAAATAATCTATAATTTATTCTCCCATTGTCATGTTTCTGTTTGAATATAGATATATAACATGTTGGTGGACACTGGGGAGTTGGACAACACGTATGTGATCTACACGGCTGACCACGGATACCACATCGGTCAGTTCGGATTGGTCAAGGGGAAATCCATGCCCTATGAGTTTGACATCAGAGTTCCCTTTTACATCCGCGGCCCAAATGTGGAGGCAGGAGGCATGTGAGTGCTTGAGTTTGTGTATCTGATGGTGCCATTTAAGAGAGCAGAACCTGATTTTACCAAGTGCAACATGTTCCTGGATCAACATCCTTGTTGATCCTGGAACATTTCAAACAACCAATCAGATTTGAGGAAAAGTTTACAGTTTATGTCAAGTTTAGGCTTACAACCAGGGTTAGGTGCTTCTACATCAGTGTTATTCACCTATCATTTCCCTTTGATTTTATAGGGATAACTTATGGGTAGGTTTAGGGCTAGGGATATATATATACACTCACCTAAAGGATTATTAGGAACACCTGTTCAATTTCTCATTAATGCAATTATCTAATCAACCAATCACATGGCAGTTGCTTCAATGCATTTAGGGGTGTGGTCCTGGTCAAGACAATCTCCTGAACTCCAAACTGAATGTCAGAATGGGAAAGAAAGGTGATTTAAGCAATTTTGAGGGTGGCATGGTTGTTGGTGCCAGACGGTCCGGTCTGAGTATTTCACAATCTTCTCAGTTACTGGGATTTTCACGCACAACCATTTCTAGAGTTTACAAAGAATGGTGTGAAAAGGGAAAAACATCCAGTATGCGGCAGTCCTGTGGGCGAAAATGCCTTGTTGATACTAGAGGTCAGAGGAGAATGGGCCGACTGATTCAAGCTGATAGAAGAGCAATTTTGACTGAAATAACCACTTGTTACAACCGAGGTATGCAGCAAAGCATTTGTGAAGCCACAACACGCACAACCTTGAGGCGGATGGGCTACAACAGCAGAAGACCCCACCGGGTACCACTCATCTCCACTACAAATAGGAAAAAGAGGCTACAATTTGCACGAGCTCACCAAAATTGGACAGTTGAAGACTGGAAAAATGTTGCCTGGTCTGATGAGTCTCGATTTCTGTTGAGACATTCAGATGGTAGAGTCAGAATTTGGCGTAAACAGAATGAGAACATGGATCCATCATGCCTTGTTACCACTGTGCAGGCTGGTGGTGGTGGTGTAATGGTGTGGGGGATGTTTTCTTGGCACACTTTAGGCCCCTTAGTGCCAATTGGGCATCGTTTAAATGCCACGGCCTACCTGAGCATTGTTTCTGACCATGTCCATCCCTTTATGACCACCATGTACCCATCCTCTGATGGCTACTTCCAGCAGGATAATGCACCATGTCACAAAGCTCGAATCATTTCAAATTGGTTTCTTGAACATGACAATGAGTTCACTGTACTAAAATGGCCTCCACAGTCACCAGATCTCAACCCAATAGAGCATCTTTGGGATGTGGTGGAACGGGAGCTTCGTGCCCTGGATGTGCATCCCACAAATCTCCATCAACTGCAAGATGCTATCCTATCAATATGGGCCAACATTTCTAAAGAATGCTTTCAGCACCTTGTTGAATCAATGCCACGTAGAATTAAGGCAGTTCTGAAGGCGAAAGGGGGTCAAACACAGTATTAGTATGGTGTTCCTAATAATCCTTTAGGTGAGTGTATATATATATATATATATATATATTAAATGGTGTAACATTTTTCTAGTGTCCTCACTGATTTGCTGAAAGGTTTTGCGTTGCACTGCATTGCAGAAAGGCTCTTAAAATATAATGATTATTTCCCCAAAGTATATATTTTTACTTTTTATGCAAATAATATATAATTAGGTAGCATATAATTTAATATATTATTTATGACTATATCAGTTGCTCTTTGTTTAATGTTTTTGTATAGAGGCTAATGTTCTTTAATGAGGTCTGAACTCTGTGTTTCTTGATTTATGGGCTTTTAATGACTTTCCAATGTCCTGCCACATAAAGAGAGGGGGAATGAGATCAGAACTTGTTGCAGGCCATATTTGAACCTGCATCCCCAAGGGAGCACCAAACCAGACCTCTTTTTAAATGTAGAAAACTCACTCTCTCTTTCTCTCGCCAGTGTTTAATATCATTAGTCAGTAGTCTTGTTTACCACTGCTGTGTGATCTGGCTTCTCTCTTTCTCAGAAAAGCTGATTAACAGCAGTAAAGTCCACTCATGTGAAGACCACAAGACTTTTTACTGTGAAAGAAAGACAGAAAAGAGGATAAAGTGTTTGGCAAGAGACTCTGGGTGAGAGAGGCACAGCTGGGCTTAGTTCAACATCAGATGAGCCTTTAGGCAATAAAATCAGAGAGAGATGAGGCTAATTTACTTTTTGAAAACTTTGAGCGGATATGATTGGATTAATCGCCACTGAGTTTCATTCCAATGACTTCACAGGATTTGAAATGGTCAAATGAAATTGACACTCATCAGTTTTGAATTATTTTTTAATCAAAATGAAAAGCCTCAGTAGGCCTAAAGCACTTGGAGGGTGTTTGAGTTTGATGTGTACTTCGGTGGCAAATGGTGAATGTTTAATATATCAGGCAAAGAGGTCTATAAAAGAAAGGTATCTGTTAGCTCACAGTGGTTCTCAACCAGGAAAAATGGTTTTAAATCATTTAAAATAAGACAAAACAAACTTTAAAATAAACTAAAACAGCTAAAAATCAAGATGTAAGATGGTGTGATATTTCTTATTTTAATTAGTTCCCTCAACTGTCATTTTTATTTAAGAACCAGGATTCCCACAATCCTTTAAAAAAGTGTGATTTATAGACCTGGAAAAGTCATGAAAATGTCTATAAAGAATGTACATCACTTTTTTATGTTTCTTGATTTATGAAAACATTGAATGAATATGTACATAAATGTACATATGCACATAAAGAATGTAGATAGTTCTGTCAAGATCTCAAATATTTTATTCAATAGAAATTAGCATTTGTGAGTTAATAATTAAAAGAAAGCTTAATCACAAAGTAAAGTCGTTTAGATTCAATAATGAACCCTGAATAACATTCAGTTCTTGAATCTTCTGAAATAACAGAATTTAATTATTTGAATTTTATTGTAATTTAATATATATATATATATATCTTCTCAATGACATACATTGATATACATTCTTCTCGATGACATTTGCTCAAAAGGCGTGTGCAGCCCTGCAAGTATGTGTCCTGCATGCTACCATCACATCTGATTGCCCAATACTTAAGTCACATCCCAAATCCTGTGAACCATACTATATACTATATTGCCAAAAGTTTTGGGACGCCTGCCTTTACATGCACATGAACTTTAATGACATCCCATTCTTAATCCGTAGGGTTTAATATGGAGTTGGCCCACCCTTTGCAGCTATAACGGCTTCAACTCTTTTGGGAAGGCTTTCCACAAGGTTTAGGAGTGTGTTTATGGGAATTTTTGACCATTCCTCTAGAAGCGTATTTGTGAGGTCAGGCACTGATGTTAGACGAGAAGGCCTGGCTCTCAGTCTCCACTCTAATTCATCCCAAAGGTGTTCTATTGGGTTGAGGTCAGGACTCTGTGCTGGGCAGTCAAATTCCTCCACACCAAACTCGCTCATCCATGTCTTTATGGACCTTGCCTTGTGCACTGGTGCGCAGTCATGTTGGAACAGGAAGGGGCCATCCCCAAACTGTTCCCACAAAGTTGGGAGCATGGAATTGTCCAAAATGTCTTGGTATGCTGAAGCATTAAGAGTTCCTTTCACTGGAACTAAGGGGCCAAGCCCAACCCCTGAAAAACAACCCCACACCATAACCCCCCCTCCACCAAACTTTACACTTGGCACAGTGCAGTCAGGCAAGTACCGTTCTCCTGGCAACCGCCAAACCCAGACTCGTCCATCGGATTGCCAGACAGAGAAGCGTGATTCGTCACTCCAGAGAACAAGTCTCCACTGCTCTAGAGTCCAGTGGCGGTGTGCTTTACACCAATGCATCCAACGCTTTGCATTGCATTTGGTGATGTAAGGCTTGGATGCAGCTGCTCGGCCATGGAAACCCATTCCATGAAGCTCTCTACGCACTGTTCTTGCGCTCTGTGATTTTACAAGTTGCTGTTGTTCCCAATTGCTTCCACTTTGTTATAATACCACTAATAGTTGACCGTGGAATATTTAGTAGTGAGGAAATTTTACGAATGGACTTATTTATTGCACAGGTGGCAACCTATCACGGTACCACGCTTGAATTCACTGAGCTCCTGAGAGCGACCCATTCTTTCACAAATAGTGGGTGTCCCAATACTTTTGGCAATATAGTGTATGTTCAGTCTGAAAAGCACTGCAATTGAACATCGATATATAGTGGGGAAAATTGACTCATCATTGCATACCAGCACAGTGGATGATGACATTTCAAACAAAAAGTATATTGTATAATGTATAGTGTTTCACATACTACTATTAAAAATAGTAAAGAATGCAGTGTATACTGTATTAAATAGAGTATTCAGTAGTAGTAGCTGAATTCCATTTTGAACAAGTCCTGGATCTCTCTATTTCTCTCACTGTCTTTATCTTATTATCAGTCAGTGTTCATGTGCTACTCGTCTGCTTTCTGACCATTATGTCAAATGGCTACCCCCTCTTCTGTTTCCATAGCAACCCGCACATTGTGTTGAACATAGACTTGGCCCCCACCATCCTGGATATTGCAGGGATAGATGTTCCACCAGACATGGATGGCAAGTCCATCCTCAAGCTCCTGGACACAGACCGCGTCATGAACAGGTGAGATTGTCTCCTGAAGTGTGTAATTGTTTTTATGGGCAATAATATAGAGCAGTACTTCATTTTGTCCTGATTCCACCTGATTGAATTTTGGTCAATGTTATTGTTCCCCATCTGTGTGTCTTTGGTTACATCAGCAGAATAGAAAGTCAGTTCAGTACATTTTGAACAGTGTTGGGGGTAAGGCATTACAAGTAATCAGATTACCTTTTTTCAAGTAACTGGTAAAGAAACACATTACTTTTAAATGAACAAAATATCGGTGTTACTTTTTCAAATAAGTAACACAAGTTACTTTGTTTTCCCATGTATTGACTGACAGCTCTCTTGTCCCCATGTTGAGAAATCATGAGCAAGTGCAGAGGCGTTGTGTGCCCTGTGTGAACATGATGCTTATTTTTATTATTAAAAAACAAGCAAAAAAGCCCAGCCTAGGTAAGAAAAAGTAACGTAAAAGTACATAACATTAATTGTCTTGTTTTAGTAACTAGTAATAGAATTAGTAACTTTTTTAGGGAGTAACGCAGTATTGTAATGCATTACTTTTAAAAGTAACTTTCCTCAACATTGATTTTAAAGTATATATAAAAACATAATAAATATCTCTGTGCACAGTTCATCAGTTTAAGAAAGTTTGGTATTCACTAAGGGATAAATTCACTAAGAATGTCTTTCTTTTCTCCATCATTTGATAACCATTTAATGAATTATTGCTGCATGAATCAATAAAACATGTACATAAACATCTCATTTACTAGGAGTGGGAATCTGTTGGCAGCCCACAATTCAATGTGATTCCGATTTTTTGAGTCCATAATGGTTCTTGATTTACATTTTGATTTTCTTGTTAATAGTTGAACTACTTGAAATATTTAATTTATACATTTTTATTACGTGTTTAATTTTAAAACAATTACAAATTAATAATAAATAAAACAATTATATAAGTAATTTTCAACTAAATATAGCTTCAAAACATCCAAGCAAATTAATCCGTAACAATGAAAAGCGAAATTTTCCGAACAGATTCAGGATCATTGAACTGAGAATCACGATGCATCAGAGAATCGTTTTTTTCTTCCACCCCTATCTTTTATAGGAAATTCCATTTACATGCTTTCTGCAATGCGGAAACATCACAACATCAAAACAGTACGATGTCACGCCTTTTATGAACAAGGCACAATCTATAATGAACCTACTCTGCATATAAAGTAGCTGTGTTTGTGGTGAAATAATGACAATAATTGAATTTACCATGAATACCCACAGCACAGTGCTGATTCAGCACATTCGGCACCTGGATGAATTGGACTGTGGGTGGTTTGTGAATAAACCGTAGGTTACCATGTGCAAAAATTTGCCCCTCAATGTTATCTTTTTTTATTAGCCTACAGAATCAACAGTACTACTTCGCTATATTCCTTGATCAATTTGTAATGCTGCATTTCCTGAGGATAATGACACATTGCATTTAGCCTAATCCTGGGTCTAGCAGAGCAGCAGGATCAACACCTCACCTCACTTCATTGTCATTGAGTGGCAGCAGATGGCAGTCTGCCAGGCATCCTACTGGCACAGAACCCCTCATCACCATGACACCTGCTGAAATCTCATCTCTGCACTCTTCCGCTAGCCTGCGTACCTCTTTTATTTCAGATGAGAGGAAGAGATGCATATCTCAGCAGGAGGTGGGGGGACAGGAAATAAGAAATCCGGAGGGATGAGGGTGTTTCAGGAAAAATTACTGGCAGGGAGATGGAGGGCTACACCTGCCTTGTGCTCTGGGTTTCTAATGCATCTCTAAGCAGTTGTTAGGGTCTCTGGGTGCTTACTAGGTAGTCAAAAGAACCCAGTCCCAAAATATTCTGGTCCTAAGTACTGTATGTGTGCAATATGACGATTTTAGATTATGAACGATTAAAATGTCTCCACAATCTGCCTTTACAGAGATAATTAGCAGTGAGCTACAGTGCACATTCTATCAATTGCAGTTCAGTGGCTGTTTTAATCATTATTCTTTCTGATTTCCATCTCTATCGTGGTTATGCTAACGTGACATTCCGGTTCTTCATCATCACAAAAGTTTTAAAGTCTTGTCAGTTTAAACTGTAAAAACTATTTTACTTGAACGCTGTTCCTCAGTTAACAAGGAAGATTCTTGGCAAGGTTCTCTCAAAGTTATGAATAAACATTATTAGTGTTAGTAGAACGAGTTATCAGGTCTTTAATAATGTTCTCAAACATTAGCTCAAAAACATTTTCTCTATGTTGTTTATGAAACCTTTTTTTTCTGAAATGTTTTAGTTGAATGTCCGTCTAACGTTTAAATGTTACTTCTTGTTTCAGAATGTTGAGTGTTAGCAAAATGGAATGTTCCCTTAATATTCGCATAACCAAGAAAAAAATACATTGACTTTTTTAACATTCAGAGAACATTCAGAAATAACATTTTCATAACCTAATGGGAACGTTAGCTAAATGTTCTTGGAACATATTTTTGTTAGCTGGGTCTGACGTACGTTTGAAATACGAAAGTTCTCTTTCACGTCTTATTGCACTTAAAATGCAAACAAGTTTATGTCAAAAACACATAAGTAAATGAATGCAAAGTGAATGTAAACAGTTGGGGAAAAATTGGATGTGTCAGTATATCGGATCAATGCATTAGCTCTTAAAGTGACAGCAGCCTAAAATACCTGCAGCAACACAAGCAAAAGAGAAAATCAGTCACTGCTCTTAGAATCAATGCATATTTAAATCATACAGTGAAAACTGGGAAGAGTTGAATTTTTACATTTGATTATTCAGTTTCTTACTTGAATGGCTAAATAGACCTTAAAAAGACAGTACCTGAAAAAATTAAAGCGTACCTGATTTTTTATTTATTTATTTATTTGAAATGTTCCTTAAAAATTGTATTTTTCTAAATTTCTAAGAACTTGACACGTGTTTAAAACTCTTTTTTTTATTGTGAACACTAATACATCTACCCAACAGCAAACCTTTCTTCAATAATCCATATCATTCATGTCTGTTGTGCAAATGTCGTGGGACGAAGTATGCATAATTTTAGGTTTGGGGTTTGTGTAATAATGCTGCCTTAGAAAGTACCACTAACAAGAGGTTAGAATAGAAGAAAAGGCCAGCCAGAATACTCTTAAATCTGAGAGAAACTCCTGCAGAGATCAGAGAGGGTGTGTGAGAGCACAGATCGATAGCTCATATCTGCAGAAAAGGTCAGGAGGTGCACACAGCACTTCTGTTTCCTCACCTCCATACCTCCTTCTGTTTTTCGACAGTAGATGGGAGAAAAACACTTTAAATTGCAGGCTGGATTTCTGTTTAAGCTGTTTGTCATTTTTTTCTAATTTACTGTTTTTTCATTCTATTTCAATCTCAGGCTCAATTTGTTGCTTTTAGTCATCATTTGAAAGCACTGAGAGATGGCCAATTTGCCGTTCCAGGTGATCCATAACAAAGCTAGTAAATCAATATCCACCTGTCTCTCCCAATTGCAGGTTCCAGCTCAACAAGAAAGGAAAAGTGTGGAGGGACTCGTTCCTGGTGGAGAGAGGGTGAGTCAGCGCAAATTAAGTGTGAAAACAGCCTAAGAGCTCTGGGTTCTTGGTGTGAAAGGTCAATGTATGTTTATTCAGATAACATGAGATTTTCTTTTCTTCTCTGGTGACAGGAAACTGCTACATAAAGTACTGAATGATGGGAAAGATATGGCCCAGGAGGAGAACTACCTGCCCAAATACCAGCGTGTTAAAGACCTGTGCCAGCGCGCAGAGTACCAGACGCCATGTGAACAGATCGGTCAGGTACAACAACATACACACACAGGAGAATCTTTGTCTCTCCTCTTTATTTTTCCTGTAAATCTCACACAATGTATTCAAATAAAAAATTATAGTTATGTACATTATGTATTATAACAAATGCCTGCAGAGGGCGCCAACGGCCTGGTGGTTGTTGTTGTTGTTACACAGCACGATCAGATCCTTGTTTAATATTAGCCAAACAACATTTAATTCAAATGTCCACTTAACCTTTAATATATGGCCACTTCTTTGCAATAGAAATGCTACAGCCACTGCCATTTCTTGAACAAGAACATCAAAACATGCAAACTCAGAGCGAGGGTTTAAACTTTATATTTTGAAACCACAGTGAAATTCCAATATTTAGATACATATTGATGTATTCTCCTGTGTTGGCGTAGGTTTATAAATTATAGCACTATGCTATGCTATATTATGATTTGTAAATGGTTTTAATACGTTGTGCAGCCTTAGAAAACAGCCTAATAATGCGGCTCATGGATTCTTGTCTGTGTAATGCAGCACTTCCGGTATTTTGCCAGTTAATCAACATGGGTAAATGGCATTCGAGTACTCGAAATTTAATCAAGGAATCGTGACAGCCCTACAAATATCTTTACCTTGGTTCTAAACGCAATGTATAGCACATTAAAATGATTGAAATTATATGACATGAATTGCATTAGTATCAAATCAGGCAAATGTGTTGGTGGTTTGGTGATTATTAACAGCGTTAAACATTCACCCATTAACTTTAATAGCCAAAAATATAAAGTTTCACATGTTTGTTCGTACTGTGCGTATAGGGAGCGCCGGTACTGCTTGCAAATGAGCAAAAACTCTATTGCTAACCTCAATATGTCACATAGACTCTGTAAAACATAAAAATCTCATGTTCAATCGTTTGTGCATAACCTAATAAATATTCATGAGCTATGCCTTCACCAGTTAATGGCATCATGACCAGCACATCTATCTATCTATCTATCTATCTATCTATCTATCTATATTATATAATATATTAATGTATCAATGATTTAAATACAAACTTTCATCTCTCTCTCTCTCTATATATATATATATATATATATAATTGTAATTACAGTGGGGAGAACAAGTATTTGATACACTGCCGATTTTGCAGGTTTGCCCACTTACAAAGCATGTAGAAGTCTGTAATTTTTATTATAGGTACTCTTCAACTGTGAGTGACTAAAACAAAAATCCAGAAAATCACATTGTATGATTTTTAAATAATTAATTTGCATTTTATTGCATGACATAAGTATTTGATACATCAGAAAAGCAGAACTTAATATTTGGTACAGAAACCTTTGTTTGCAATTACAGAGATCATACGTTTCCTGTAGTTCTTGACCAGGTTTGCACACACTGCAGCAGGGATTTTGGCCCACTCCTCCATACAGACCTTCTCCAGATCCTTCAGGTTTCGGGGCTGTCACTGGGCAATACGGACTTTGAGCTCCCTCCAAAGATTTTCTATTGGGTTCAGGTCTGGAGACTGGCTAGGCCACTCCAGGACCTTGAGATGCTTCTTACGGAGCCACTCCTTAGTTGCCCTGGCTGTGTGTTTCGGGTCGTTGTCATGCTGGAAGACCCAGCCACAACCCATCTTCAATGCTCTTACTGAGGGAAGGAGGTTGTTGGCCAAGATCTCGCGACACATGGCCCCATCCATCCTCCCCTCAATACGGTGCAGTCGTCCTGTCCCCTTTGCAGAAAAGCATCCCCAAAGAATAATGTTTCCACCTCCATGCTTCACGGTTGGGATGGTGTTCTTGGGGTTGTACTCATCCTTCTTCTTCCTCCAAACACGGCAAGTGGAGTTTAGACCAAAAAGCTCTATTTTTGTCTCATCAGACCACATGACCTTCTCCCGTTCCTCCTCTGGATCATCCAGATGGTCATTGGCAAACTTCAGACGGGCCTGGACATGCGCTGGCTTGAGCAGGGGGACCTTGCGTGCGCTGCAGGATTTTAATCCATGACGGCGTAGTGTGTTACTAATGGTTTTCTTTGAGACTGTGGTCCCAGCTCTCTTCAGGTCATTGACCAGGTCCTGCCGTGTAGTTCTGGGCTGATCCCTCACCTTCCTCATGATCATTGATGCCCCACGAGGTGAGATCTTGCATGGTCCCCCAGACCGAGGGAGATTGACCGTCATCTTGAACTTCTTCCATTTTCTAATAATTGCGCCAACAGTTGTTGCCTTCTCACCAAGCTGCTTGCCTATTGTCCTGTAGCCCATCCCAGCCTTGTGCAGGTCTACAGTTTTATCCCTGATGTCCTTACACAGCTCTCTGGTCTTGGCCATTGTGGAGAGGTTGGAGTCTGTTTGATTGAGTGTGTGGACAGGTGTCTTTTATACAGGTAACGAGTTCAAACAGGTGCAGTTAATACAGGTAATGAGTGGAGAACAGGAGGGCTTCTTAAAGAAAAACTAACAGGTCTGTGAGAGCCGGAATTTTTACTGGTTGGTAGGTGATCAAATACTTATGTCATGCAATAAAATGCAAATTAATTATTTAAAAATCATACAATGTGATTTTCTGGATTCCGTCTCTCACAGTTGAAGAGTACCTATGATAAAAATTACAGACTTCTACAAGCTTTGTAAGTAGGAAAACCTGAAAAATCGGCAGTGTATCAAATACTTGTTCTCCCCACTGTACATAGAAATAATTAAATATAATTAAACTACTACTAATACAGTTTTTCGATTCAAAGACAATGATGCTTTATTATACAAAATAAATCTTACTGATCTATTTTATAGATTCTGATTAGAGACAAATACAGAAAAACAATGAAGAGAAGATTGACAGATGTCACTCTCACTAGTATTTGTTGCAAGTTTAGAGCAAATGTCCTTCACAAACTCTACAACATAAATTTTGTGAACATTTTGGGGGGGAAATGCAATTTCATAAAAAAACGTAATACCATAATATTACCATGGCACCTGGTAATACTTGCATGTTTGCTTGTTTGATATTTAATAACAAATAAGTTCTATTTTTGGCGAATGTAAAGGCCCTTTCACACCAAAAGTGAAATTAATAAGCCTCAGGCTGAAGGAAATGCAAATTCACGCCTGTACAGTAGAGGGCGCAGCTCAAACAAACCTTTCAGCTGCTGCCATTCTGGATCACAGAAGAATAGGACGCAGGAGAAGAAAGTTCAACACTATCTTACTTAGTGTTGAAAAAAATAAAAAAAACACACACACAAATGTGATGTTTATCTAAAGTCTATCTATTTTTCATCTAAAGTTTATATAATTTTTGATTATTAGAATGGTTGAATTGGATAAACAAAGGACAGCAGTAAAGACATTGGTTAATAAAGTGAGATTGAAGTATTTATTATTTATCATATTTAATTATTGCAGGTTCGTGTAATATTCTGAGTTTGAATTTTTATTCATTTTGAGGAATACTGAATGTTTTTGTGCAAGTGAGATGTAAATTGCTCACATAGTCTAGAACTTCAATAACCATCATGTTCACACACACACACACACACAACACCTATGCACTTACTCACGATTTCATTCAACATGAGGACAGGAGAGCTGTCAGTCAATACATGGGAAAACACTGCTTCTTGCGTTACTTATTTGAAAAAGTAACTCAGATATTTTGTTGTAAATGTAAAAGTAATCCTTTAGACTTGGGAAAAGTAATCTGATTACATAACTCACGAGTAGTGAGGTACGAGTAGGTCTGTGTGTGTGTGTGTGTGTGTGTGTGTGTGTGAGCTGTCTTTTGAAACAGAAGTGAGAACAGAAAGATGTCTAAGCTGTCAAATCAGACACCCGAAATTCCATTCTCTCTCTTTCACTCTAACAAGACTGGCCTACTGTAGTCCTCTAGGGACCTGCACCCATTTCTGCATTATATATCCTCTCCATCCATTCCTCTCTATCTCTTTCTTTCTTTTTTATGTCAGGTGTTATTCCTACATCTTATTTTCTTATTTGATCAAGCAGTTTGTCTTTACGCACATTCACAGTTTTGCAAAGCAAGAAAAATTTGACATTTACAAAACAAGAAAAAGGGGAAATTTTTATGTGCACATGCTGTCTGCATTGTTTTAGCTCCTGATTTACTTAGAATTATGTAAATCAGGTAAAGGTGCAAACTCACCCAATTTGCATGGCACAATTCCCAGCACAAATAGAGTAGCACCCGGTACAATATGCTGGATTGGCCTTTATTGGTTCAAACCAAGTGTGCCACACAAGTCCTGAAAAGTGAAGCCAAAGCATCTCGATCGACCCCAGGTGACTGGATGCAGTAGAGGTCATAAAGCCCGCCCTCTCCATGTAATGTAATGGGACATAGACAAACTAAACAATCAAATTACACTTTAAATAAATTTTTTCCAAAAAATGGTTTCTGTCATTTTAGGCAGTTTTTATAACGCTTATGTTAGTTTAAGTGTTCGTTCTTTAAATAAGTTTGGTTTTAGTTATTTGATGCTATAAAAACGGGGGTGTGACGTTACACTGTGTCTACACCCGTCGCATTGCGCCGCAACAGCCAGAAGCTGTCTACGCTGGACACAACAAAGCGAGCGTTGCAAAGCATTTGTCCTTCATGTCAGTACGTCATAAATAGAACGAGTCATCAGTTTACTGTTGTGGATTTGTTGTGTCGCATCGCGCCGCATCCAGTGTAGACATCACTGATTATAATGGGTTATATTGTCTTTTGTTGCGCCGCTCGCGTCCGGTGTAGACACGGTGTTATGATTGACAGCTGAGATTTACAGCTTCTCTGAGTGAAGTAGTCACTGAGGCACCAACGGACATTTTCGGGAACTTCGGGAGGAGATTGGAGCTTTAACTTTAATTTCTACATTTCCATGACTGTTTATGTCACAAAAAGTTGTTGATTCTGCTGGAGTGTGTGGGCGGGACCTTGATATCGCATCTCCACTTCACGCTCACTACTGCACAGACTCCAGACCCAAGATTTCAGCGCCATATTTGGACACTTCAGAGAGTGAAGGCCACATCCATATTTTTTTTTACAGTCTGTGGTTCAAACCCACATTCTTTAATTTACAAGTCTTTAAAGTAGGCATGAAACAGAAGTTGCAATAGTCTTTTCCTCCCTATTGTTACGTATAATCAACTGAAATGTCTTCTTGAACATGAAAAATATGTAGGGCAGGACTTTTCTCCATGGAGAATTGAGTGGATGGTTGTGGTTTGCTATTGGTCGATCTCATGATGTGAGTGACAGGTTGTCCCGCCCTCACGCCAGTGACATCATCAGAGAAGAGATGTCGCTGCAAGAGGGAGGGGAAGCTATTTTAATTAAAGATTACAAGGGCATGTGAATTTAAAAAATAATAATGATGTGCACAGATAAATTATTTATAATAAATACTGCAATATTCCATTAAAAAAAAAGAATGGTCACTTTTGGTTTCACAGTGACTTTAACTACAGGGCCACGACAATGTAGAGTGACTAAAAAGATTAATTTCTCTCTCATCTCTCTGATAGTGTGCAGCTCAGAGCGCTGTGCAACTTGTGGTCCTCATTAACGAAGATTTTAACGAGGTGGATTTGTGATAATTACAGCGGAGTAAGAATATCCACACTAGGCAGGGGGTTAATTTTCAACTTTTACTTCCGGTGTATAAACACACACCTCCTCGTCATGGTGAAAAGATAATCGGTTGATGGTGTCGAACAACAAATTGTCAAAAACTGTCAAATACAGTTCAGTCACAGAGGAATGAGCTAAGAATATTTTCAAAGAACGAGTAAGAATAAGATCATTTCCCATGAGCCATATCAAGAGAGCTGGCTTCTTATATAAAAAATATAGTATGGTAATAGATGGCAATACTTTGATGTGCCCTGGTATTTACACTTCAATCAAAAAATACCACAATGTTATCAAAGTACCGTTGCAAAAAAAAAAAACCTGGTATTACCATGGTACCAGCCATTTCAATACTATGGCACTTTCTGTTACTGTTCTATTAGTGTAAGCATCATCTTTCAGAGTAAAAATGCATGAAGATGTCCCTCTTTCTCTGTCTCTCTGCAGAAGTGGCAGTGTGTTGAAGACGCCACAGGGAAGCTGAGGTTGTCTAAATGCAAAGGCATGGCCAGTCTGTCTGCAGTGCAGAAGCCGTCTGTATCCAGCATCAAATCCCAGATTTATCTTCAGAGCATGAGTGCTGATATCAGCGTGAACTCTGAGCCTCAAGCCTGCAACTGTGAACCCAAAAGTTACAGTACCTTCTCCAAGAATAAACTGTTCTCCAAAAAGAGTGAGTATGACTAGATATACTGCACAGCTACAAGCGCACACACAGCAACAAGTCCTCCAAAAAAATAATTCACTCAATTATTCTGTGGGCCTCTGCTGCCCTCTAGTGGAGGTAAAACGTAAAAGAAAATGGACTTTTCTGCAATATTATATGTATTATATACAGTATATGTATTATGTTATATAATATAACTATTATTATCAGGATTACTCTACTTTGCTAACTAAATTTAAGGAAACAAATACTAGTGACAGTGACGTCTATCAATCATCTCTTCATAGTTGTTCTATATTTGTCTAATTTATCAGAAAGATTTTTTTTTTATTTTTTTTTAACTTTCAATTACTGTTCAAATATTATTAGTAGTAGTAGAAGTATTTTGATTATAATTAATCATGTATTATATTTCTATATGATAATTATTATAATCATGAAAAATGATAATAATAATTTATTTAATATTATTCTAATAATTATATATATATATAAAATTAAAAACCGTTCAAAAGTTTGTGGTTGTTAAGACTTTTAATGTTTAATGTTTTTATTAAGTCTCTTATAAAGTCTCTTATGCTCACCAAGGCTGCATTAAATTGATCAAAAATACAGTAAGAACAGAGATAATATTGTGAAATATTATTAAATTTAAAAGAAATTTGAATACTTTCTGGAATATTATATAATAATAATTTTATTAATTGTTAATAATATTATTATTATCAGAATTACTTTTTTAAATTTTCACTAAATTTATAGTAATATATGAAGAAAATGTGCACTAATTCTTTGTGAAAAACAACTTTTTCCCCCTGTTTTTGTCCTGGACATGTGATAATGTCAAACCCTGCATTTGACTGACAGAACTGAAATCACTGAAGAGCTACTCCAGGAACCGCTTTGCCCGTGCTGTTTCCATGGAGATGGGAGGAGACTTGTACGCAGTGGACCTGGATCATGAATACAGACCCGCAGGCCCCAGGAACCTCAGCCTCAGGCAGAACACAGGGGACGAGGAGGAGTTCAGCGGTATGGGACCCACTGCAGTCAGCCAGACCAGCAACAGCCTGACTCTGCCCTCGTCTATTAAAGTCACTCACAGGTGAGGAGCGTGTGTGTGCTTCACGAGAGACACATGACAGAGAAAACAGGGAGTGTAGTGTAGTGAGAATGTGTGTGTATATGTTTCAGATGTTCCATTTTGGCCAATGATACAGTGAAATGTGACGTTGGTCTGTACAAATCGCTGCAAGCATGGAAGGACCACAAGCTCCACATCGACCATGAAGTATGACACACGCTGCTACCCTTCTGTCATCATTTGCTCATCCTCATGTTGTTCCAAATCTGTACGACTTTCTTCCGGAGATCATAAAAGGGGACGTTTAGCAGAATGTTCACATTGCTTTTTTCCATACAATAAAAGTGAACGATTACCAGATTCAAGCTCAAAAAATGTACATTTAAAAATGACAAAAAAGCATCAATAAAAGTTCATAAAAGTCACTCATGTATCATATTTCCAGTCTTACACTGTACACTGTCATCTCTTTCCCAGATTGAAACACTCCAGACCAAGATTAAAAACCTGCGTGAGGTCAGAGGTCACCTGAAAAAGGCACGACCTGAAGACTGTGACTGCAACAAATACTAGTGAGAGTGACATCTGTCAATCATCTCTGCATCACTGTTGGACTGTGTTTGTTAAATTTATTCTGATCTACTGTTTTCTCAGATTCATTCATATTTTTAATAAGTATTAATTAAATTAGAATAAATTATATACAAATGTATTCAATTATTATTAATTATTTAATCGTTGTTATTATAATTAAAGTATTTAATATAATGTATACTTTCATTAAACATTCCTTATGTTAATTATATATTCAAATTAAAATGCATATTTTTTGTTTTGTATTTATATATATATATATATACAATAATTAAAATATATAATGAAATAAATACGAATTACATAACTCATTTTAATATTAATTAATAATTAAAACAGATGATATGTAACAAAATAAATAAAATATACAATAATATGTTTAATAAATTGTTATTACATTTTTCTTCTCTTTCAGTTACAAATCTAAGTACAAGAGTAAACTGAGGAAATACAAAGCAGGAGGTGTCCATCCATTCAGGTGGGTTTCTGTGTCTACTGTACGTACTGTAAGTGTGAATGCAAAAATGTGTTGGTTTTGATTATTCTCTCTGCCTCTGTAGGAAAGGACAGGAGAAGGATAAGAAGGCCTGGATATTACTGGAGCAAAAGCGCAGGAAGAAGCTGAGGAAGTTACTGAAGCGTCTGCGTAACAATGACACCTGCAGCATGCCTGGCCTTACCTGCTTCACACACGACAACCAGCACTGGCAGACCGCTCCGTTCTGGACATGTAAGACACACACACACACACACTAGCTATGTTTCCATCCACAGTTGTAAATTTAACTTGTGCGCAAAATGGGGATATTGCATAAAACATTTGCGAATAAAGCACAGTTTACATCCAGTGATACGAAGAGAACAAAACCGTCACTTCCTGATAAACTGCCACCAAATATCACTAAGAAAAAGGTACGTTGCTGCAGTAGGAGAAGCCATTGTGGGGCTTTTTTCGTATATAATAAATGACTTGCGCCTCAGAGCGTGCAGACGAAATGCAGTCATGCTATCTTGCTTTCGGAGGCAGGTGACTGCTGTTTGTGAATGCAGTCGTGTAAGACAGTTCTGGAAGGTAATTATACTGAACCACTTTAATGACTGACTTTGGCTCAGGCATTTCAGAATGACCAAAACAACATTTCAGATGCTCTGCAACGAGATCGGTCTGCTAGTTAATCCAGTTATGCCATCCCATGAGATCGATCCAGTCCAGTTACATTACTTTTTTATGAGCATCAAGGTATTTATTTGGTAAATGGGTTCCCATTGTAGTGTATGCGCATGTTTTCTTATCAGATAAAAAAAATTATCCACCTCAGTTGAGCACATACGTTTTTTATGCGCATTTTTTAGAATTTATGCGCATCTTGGAATTTCCATCTAGTGTTTTTTTATTTACCTAATATCCCAAAATGCTAATAAAAATAGGTGGATGGAAACATAGCTACTGTCTGTGAGTCAGGACTGGATCTATATGTCACTGTCAGAGTCAATAGGGAGAAATGGAGCGAGGACTCAATTGCAGGAAAATAAAGGTGGTTTATTTAAACAACAAAATAAAACAAAACACCCATGAGGGGGAAACTAGAAATAAACTAAACACAAGGAGCAGGAACATGTGGCACGACAGGGAACAGACGACATCAGACAACGATCCAGCATAGGACTGAAGACACAAGGAGATTAAAAAGGGACAAACAAGGCAGGTAATGAGGGAGAACAGGTGGGGAAAATTAACCAATAATCAGATAACAAGATGGGCGGGGTTGACAAAAGACTAGAGACATGACATCAGACCAAACATGACAAATAGAAGCACATGACTAAAAAAATGACAAAAACACCACATGTGCTTACACAGGACAAGACAGACATGTGACAGTCACTCTCTATTGTGTCTTTTTGTTTTCAGTGGGGCCGTTTTGTGCGTGCACTAGTGCCAATAACAACACCTACTGGTGCATGAGGACCATTAATGAGACACACAACTTCCTGTTCTGTGAATTTGCCACTGGATTTCTGGAGTACTTTGACATCAACACGGATCCATATCAGGTCAGTGGTCATATATAAAGACAACATGAAATCACCATGGACCGGGTTTACTATTGTACACTATTCATCAGTGCATTATACTGCGGGAACAAAAAAAAAAAAAATATATATATATATATATAATATAATATAATATTATATACACTCACCTAAAGGATTATTAGGAACACCTGTTCAATTTCTCATTAATGCAATTATCTAATCAACCAATCACATGGCAGTTGCTTCAATGCATTTAGGGGTGTGGTCCTGGTCAAGACAATCTTCTGAACTCCAAACTGAATGTCAGAATGGGAAAGAAAGGTGATTTAAGCAATTTTGAGCGTGGCATGGTTGTTGGTGCCAGACGGGCCGGTCTGAGTATTTCACAATCTGCTCAGTTACTGGGATTTTCACGCACAACCATTTCTAGAGTTTACAAAGAATGGTGTGAAAAGGGAAAAACATCCAGTATGCGGCAGTCCTGTGGGCGAAAATGCCTTGTTGATGCTAGAGGTCAGAGGAGAATGGGCCGACTGATTCAAGCTGATAGAAGAGCAACTTTGACTGAAATAACCACTCGTTACAACCGAGGTATGCAGCAAAGCATTTGTGAAGCCACAACACGCACAACCTTGAAGCGGATGGGCTACAACAGCAGAAGACCCCACCGGGTACCACTCATCTCCACTACAAATAGGAAAAAGAGGCTACAATTTGCACGAGCTCACCAAAATTGGACAGTTGAAGACTGGAAAAATGTTGCCTGGTCTGATGAGTCTCGATTTCTGTTGAGACATTCAGATGGTAGAGTCAGAATTTGGCGTAAACAGAATGAGAACATGGATCCATCATGCCTTGTTACCACTGTGCAGGCTGGTGGTGGTGGTGTAATGGTGTGGGGGATGTTTTCTTGGCACACTTTAGGCCCCTTAGTGCCAATTGGGCATCGTTTAAATGCCATGGCCTACCTGAGCATTGTTTCTGACCATGTCCATCCCTTTATGACCACCATGTACCCATCCTCTGATGGCTACTTCCAGCAGGATAATGCACCATGTCACAAAGCTCGAATCATTTCAAATTGGTTTCTTGAACATGACAATGAGTTCACTGTACTAAAATGGCCCCCACAGTCACCAGATCTCAACCCAATAGAGCATCTTTGGGATGTGGTGGAACGGGAGCTTCGTGCCCTGGATGTGCATCCCACAAATCTCCATCAACTGCAAGATGCTATCCTATCAATATGGGCCAACATTTCTAAAGAATGCTTTCAGCACCTTGTTGAATCAATGCCACGTAGAATTAAGGCAGTTCTGAAGGCGAAAGGGGGTCAAACACAGTATTAGTATGGTGTTCCTAATAATCCTTTAGGTTAGTGTGTATATATATATATATATATATATATATATATATATATATATATATATATATATACTTTTTCTGCCTCTGAAAACAATTTCTTTGCTGACTTAACCAAGGCCACATGGATATGGAAAAGTCTATTGACCAAAAATATAGAAGCCAAACATCTCAAAATCTCAATGGATCAAGAAATATGTGTTTTTCAATGCTAGGCATTTGCCCTGTGAACTTGAATAAATAGAAATGTTAAAAATAATGAATTAAAAAAATACATCGAAATACTTTCTTTCTTAAAACACACTTTTCACACTCACATTGGTTTCTTTTGTCCAGAAACAGTGTCCAACAGTGAACATACTGTAACTGTATCTCAG
The DNA here is from genome assembly GCA_039654105.1 of Coreius guichenoti. NCBI lineage: Eukaryota > Metazoa > Chordata > Actinopteri > Cypriniformes > Gobionidae > Coreius > Coreius guichenoti. The sequence continues at coordinate 27,702,707 of CM077178.1, forward strand.
GATAATTCTGTTTGTTTTCTTCTATAAATTCATGAATATCTGCATCACAGTGTCATTTCCACCACATCTCAGATTATCGTGCTTCATAACATTCTTGTGAATGGCATTTTGAACACTTTTGTAATAAAATGGTGTATCGCTTGATCTAGCTAAGGCACATTCCATAGCTACTGTTTCATGTATCCTAAATACACACAATTAATTCATACTTTTTTCATTTGCACAATGAAATTATTTTGCTCACAAGTGATAGTTATCTTATTTTTCTTTCATTTCCTTCACACATCACATGTCATATTTCATCTCAAGCTCTTCGCTGACACTGTTGTCTCCTTGGTAAACAAGTACACTCAGGCCATTTTCACACAGCAGCAGAATACGGCTGTCAGTCCTGATTATTTCTGATCATTATAAAAAAAAATCCAAAATGAATATTTAAATGGTTATGGAGGTTAAATTGTGAAATAACATAATTTTATATTTTGTCAAAAATGCTACCAGTGAGGAATATACAGTATTAATTGCTGTTATGGTGCATCTCTCTCTGTGTGCATGTGTAGTTGGTGAATGCGGTGAACACACTGGACCGGTATGTTCTCAATCAACTGCATGTGCAGCTCATGGAGCTCAGAGGCTGTAAGGGACACAAGCAGTGTAACCCTCGCACACGCAGCCTCGACATCGGTGAGTCACACACACTCATATAAGTGACACACACACTTATACTGTATGCATACACACAGCTGCTAGGCGTCCGGCCCAGAGGTTGCGACACACTGACTGATACACACACACACACTTTCCTCTGAAAGGACCGAAGGCAAAGGGTGACATGGAATATCACATCTTCATCATCATCATCCTCACCTGATCCCTGGCCCTGCCTTGCTTCCTGTTTTCTCCTTGTTTTTATAAGCAAACAGAAACTCGTCCCATCACCTCCTGAGCTGCTGTCCTGAAGGGTAAACATGATGTGCCACACAGCATGCTGTCCGAGGATGTTACCATGTCCTTAGTTGTATCTGACATGTAGTCCCTGCTCTCAAAACTCAAATGGATGGGATTGAAATTTGTTTTCTGCAGAAGTGATCATTCCAGTGATAAGAACAGAAGAGGCACATTTATTGATTCACTTATTGATTCATTCAAAATGAACTCAAGGACAGCTGATGTCATGTTAAAACTCTCCGGCTTGCCATTGGATTAAATATGTCGAAAGGTCACATTAAAATGCAAGACTAGAGTAAAATGTTTGTAGACAAATGCGATTCATATTAGCGAAGAACTTCTTAGCATAGAAATTCATTTTTTGATCATTTTTAAATCAGGGTTTCCGCGGGTCTTAAAAAAGTCTTAATTTGACCTTCCACAATTTAAGGCCTTAAAAATGTCTTAAATTGGAGCAGAAAGTCTTAAATTCAATATCATGGCATTAAATTAGGCCCCCATGATTTCTGCGATGCAAAAAATGTGGACGGAACCGTAGAATCCATTCATAAAAATGGAATAAAAGGAAAAGACAGAATTTGAGAAAAAATAAAACGTATTTTTATAGGCCCCTAAAAATGTATTTTTTGTTAAACTTTTAATAAATTGCTGTTAAATTGTCTGTTTCATGATTTCAATTAATTAGACATGCTTTTTGATGAATAACATTTTATTTAAGCATTAAAATAGAGCCCAGAAGAATTAAAACAGAATAAACTATAAAACAATAAATAAATTAATAAAACAGATTTCATAGGTTTCATTTAAATAGCATGAATTGCAAAAAATGTATATCTAGGATTTTTGTTTCAGTACAAATATCTAAATATCCTTAAATCAAGATACATTTATTTGAGATCTAAAATGAAGAAATTAATTATTGTTTTCTGAGAAATTGAACAAAATTAAGAACAAATATCTGTCACTGGGTATGAAAATAATTGATTTTTTTGAACCCATTGGCAGATATTTGTTCTTCTTTGTTCCATAAAATCACTTTCACAATATTTCACAAGATTTCTTATCTCAAACTTTAAGCTAATTTTTTGTAAAATAAGTTAAAAAGTTATGGAGATCTGTTGGAAATTGTATTTCCAAACTTTGAAGTGTTGTTAATATAACTCATTGTGTGCTTCTTAGACATTTACATTTAGAGAACATATTAACGTGTTATGTTCCCTTCAATTTATTCCTTAAATTTTCTTGAAATGGTCTTAAGAAGGTCTTAAATTTACCTTCATTAAACCTGCAGAAACCCCGTGAAATACATTTCATTCAAAAGTTTGGGGTCGGTAAGATTTTTTTTTTAACACTTTTGAAAGAAGTCTCTTATGCTCAGCAAGGCTGCATTTATATATATATATATATCAAACATACAGTAGAAACAATGTGAAATATTATTACATTTTAAATATCTGTTTTCTATTTTAAAATGTAATTTATTCCTGTTGTGCTAAGCTGAATTTTCAGCAGGCAATACATTTCTTTCAAAAACAAAATCTTGTTGACCCCAAACTTTTCCGTTATGCAAAAGTCCACGTTAGCATCTGCATAATTTGGTTTATCATAAACTTGCACAATTTTTTTTCTTGGACACCTTTGACATCAGCAGTCATGGGAATTGTTTTTTCTTCCTTTAAAACGTTGATAAATCTATTTATCTATTGCTAACTCTGCACAATTATATTGTTAGTTGAATTTTATTTTACATTTAGCATTGTTTATTCCCGATGCCCTGTTTTTTTTTGTAACAGACTTGTTTGAGAACCTTCGGTTCAGAATTTTTATTAATATGTATAAAAATCATCTGAAAGGGATCAGAATAGCAACTTCTCAGCTCAAGATGAACAATAATACTCTACATCTGCATATTGAGCCTGCAGATTTATTATTTTCCAAAAGATGACTTTTATCAAGCTCATTTATTCAAGCTCACTTTTCCTAACCCTTGCAACTTCATTCTTAACAATGGATGGTCTTATCTTGGCACTGCGACCTTCCACATGACCCTTGGACAGAAGCACAGAGTTGTTTTTCCAGTGATGCTTTCCTGAGGATCTTAAACATTGATGGGGTTGTACGTCACATTGTTTTTACACTCTCTAACTAATGATATTGTCTCTTCTTCAGGGGGTAAAGAGAGAAGCAGCTATGATGAATACAGGTATCACTGCCAAATGAATTTAACCCCATTTTAGACTAGAAGGCTACTGTGAGATTATTTTGGATGAAGATACTAATCCACTTCTGCAGTTCTGTTGTAGACAGATTGAAGCTTAAAGTGAATGTTGAAGTAGTCTGATTTGATGCACATCACACACACCTAAAGGCATCACAGGAATTTACTCCTCGATGTGAAATCAAGGAGAAGACCTCTCTGTCACAGAGGAAGATGGAGAAACTTGAACTGATTTGATGCCAGTTTGCTGTTAAAAGCTCCACTGCAGAAAACAATCTTGACTTATTCTTCAGTTTGTAAAAATAAAAACCGAGTGTATACAGTAATGCACTTGTAATGGAAGTCTGGAGAGTTTAAAACAAAAATGTGCAGCTTGTATATTTTAAAGTTATTAATTCTTCTCTACAAAAATGTGTGTTGATTGTGCTGTAAAGCTGTCTAAAATGTCCTTTACTGGAGAGACTACAGTGTAGGTGGACTAGCCTTTAGATGTCAATTTCTCCATGTAAAGAGTCTTTCTGGTGTCCTTGCATGTATTATGTGAAAGGTACCGAGCACCAGGTATCCTGTCCTTGCCCCACAGACTTCCATTGTAAGGGCTTTACCGTAAACACAATTTCTGCTCGTTTTTTAAAGGTTGACCGATTAATTTGTCAGATACAAGAAAGGGAGAAAAAAAAAACTAATCGATAAATGGTGGCACAGATTAATCAGTAAATGTGATAACTTTTACTGTAAATAAAAGTTGTTGTTTTTACAAACTGAGGAACAAGTTGAAATTATTTTCTCTGGTAACTGACGGCATAAATATGTAAAGTTTTAATTTCGGTCTGCCAGTTCAAATAGAAAAATTTATATCCGCTAAAAATAAATAAAAAATGTAATCTATCAATTTGATGTATGCCAAATGGATTTCAAGAAACTGGAAGAGATTATATGATTAACAAATTCCCAGCCTAAGGATAAATGTAATATGACATATTATACATTTATATCACACTATTTTTCAAAAATTTGGGGTCAGTAAGATTTTTTTGTTCAGCAAGGACACATTAAATTGCACAGCATTAAACAGCATTTAAGAGCATATCCGTTTTCAACATTGATAATAATAATAAGAAATGTTTCTTGAGCAACAAATCAGCATATTAGAATGATTTCTGAAGCATCATGTGACACCGAAGACTGGAGTAATGATGCTGAAAATTCAGCTTTGAAATCATAGGAATAAATTACATTTTAAATGATAATCATATAGAAAAATGTTTTTATTGTAATAATAATATTTCACAATGTTACTGTTTTTACTGTATTTTTCATCAAATAAATGCAGCCTTTGTGAGCATAAGAGACTTTTTCAAAAACATAAAAAATTTGTACCAACCCCAAACATTTGAACTGCCGTGTGTGTGTGTGTGTGTGTGTGTTATATATATACAGTGGGGAGAACAAGTGTTTGATACACTACTGATTTTGCAGGTTTGCCCACTTACAAAGCATGTAGAAGTCTGTAATTTTTATCATAGGTACTCTTCAACTGTGAGTGACGGAATCTAAAACAAAAATCCAGAAAATCGCATTGTATGATTTTTAAATAATTAATTTGCATTTTATTGCATGACATAAGTATTTGATACATCAGAAAAGCAGAACTTAATATTTGGTACAGAAACCTTTGTTTGCAATTACAGAGATCATACATTTCCTGTAGTTCTTGACCAGGTTTGCACACACTGCAGCAGGGATTTCGGCCCACTCCTCCATACAGACCTTCTCCAGATCCTTCAGGTTTCGGGGCTGTCGCTGGGCAATACGGACTTTCAGCTCCCTCCAAAGATTTTCTATTGGGTTCAGGTCTGGAGACTCACTAGGCCACTCCAGGACCTTGAGATGCTTCTTACGGAGCCACTCCTTAGTTGCCCTGGCTGTGTGTTTCGGGTCGTTGTCATGCTGGAAGACCCAGCCACGACCCATCTTCAATGCTCTTACTGAGGGAAAGAGGTTGTTGGCCAAGATCTCGCGATACATGGCCCCATCCATCCTCCCCTCAATACGGTGCAGTCGTCCTGTCCCCTTTGCAGAAAAGCATCCCCAAAGAATGATGTTTCCACCTCCATGCTTCACAGTTGGGATGGTGTTCTTGGGGTTGTACTCATCCTTCTTCTTCCTCCAAACACGGCGAGTGGAGTTTAGAGCAAAAAGCTCTATTTTTGTCTCATCAGACCACATGACCTTCTCCCAGTCCTCCTCTGGATCATCCAGATTGTCATTGGCAAACTTCAGACGGGCCTGGACATGCGCTGGCTTGAGTAGGGGGACCTTGCGTGCGCTGCAGGATTTTAATCCATGACGGCGTAGTGTGTTACTAATGGTTTTCTTTGAGACTGTGGTCCCAGCTCTCTTCAGGTCATTGACCAGGTCCTGGCGTGTAGTTCTGGGCTGATCCCTCACCTTCCTCATGATCACTGATGCCCCACGAGGTGAGATCTTGCATGGTGCCCCAGACCGAGGGAGATTGACCGTCATCTTGAACTTCTTCCATTTTCTAATAATTGCGCCAACAGTTGTTGCCTTCTCACCAAGCTGCTTGCCTATTGTCCTGTAGCCCATCCCAGCCTTGTGCAGGTCTACAATTTTATCCCTGATGTCCTTACACAGCTCTCTGGTCTTGGCCATTGTGGAGAGGTTGGAGTCTGTTTGATTGAGTGTGTGGACAGGTGTCTTTTATACAGGTAACGAGTTCAAACAGGTGCAGTTAATACAGGTAATGAGTGGAGAACAGGAGGGCTTCTTAAAGAAAAACGAACAGGTCTGTGAGAGCCGGAATTCTTACTGGTTGGTAGGTGATCAAATACTTATGTCATGCAATAAAATGCAAATTAATTATTTAAAAATCATACAATGTGATTTTCTGGATTTTTGTTTTAGATTCCGTCTCTCACAGTTGAAGAGTACCTATGATAAAAATTACAGACCTCTACATGCTTTGTAAGTAGGAAAACCTGCAAAATCGGCAGTGTATCAAATACTTGTTCTCCCCACTGTGTATATATATATATATATATATATATATATATATATATACATACCTTTTCTAAGCTAATAGTTAGTTCTCAAACATCATGACTGACCATCTGCAAACATTTAAGTTCAGTTACTTCCTTGACAGATCAGATGTCTTCTCCTTCAGATTCTGTACTATCTCTCTCTCTCTCTCTGCCTTTGTCTCTCTTGTTTTGTCTCCCTCTCTCTAGCCCTCTCTACTGTGCCTTGCATGTATTTAGCCTTTGGTTTTGTTGTGTGTATGTGAAAGCCTCTGAGTTCTCTGATTGGCTCTGTCTCTATCACATGCTTGAGTTTGGGGGCGGGGTAACAGTTTGTCTTATCGTTGCTTGTCGCATTAGGCAGTTTCAGCGTCGGAAATGGCCTAAAGTGAGGAAGCCTGTCTCCAAATCGCTGTGAGTTTGGACAATAATTCTGCTTCTCGTCCATAGGATACAATGCCACCAAGCCACTACCTTTTCTGAATCACCGTTCTCTCGCTCTCTTTTTAATTTCCCTTCTCTTGAATGCATTTAGTTCTGCCTGGCCTGCATGATAGCTTGATTAGTTTGTAGAGGCGTCTATCTGCATGGAAACTGTTCGGGGAAAAAAACAGTTTTGATTCTGAGCACGAGGGAAGATTCCCTCTACATGCCCCCATCATCTTCACCCCATCTCACTCAGAGCCTAAAACATTTACGTTCTTCCTGCCTTCACCATACTTTTCAGGGTTTTTCGTTGTTTATTTTCTGTTTTTCCATTTAACATGAAATCACAAGCATCCATCTCCATTTTGATGCATCCACTTTTAATCAATGCCTTAATTCATTTTGTCGCTAGATGCAAAAGTTTAATTGTTGTGGCCGTGCTTGTGTGTGTGATGTTCCCCCACAGAGGACAGATTTGGGAAGGATGGGAAGGATAACTCATGGAACGAGGACGTCCCGGAAGACACCAACCTGTTTCCCGGCGAGTCGAACTGGTCCGAACTTGAACCTTTGTACAGACTTGACGAGCACGCCTACGATCTCAAACTCAACTTCACCCTCAGCCTCGAGGACTGGGCTCATTTCAGCCGCTCCGTGGACCACATGTTCACGCTCCTCAGCAACGACAACCAGCCGTACTCTCCGCCCCGCCCTGAGGACAAACAAACAGAGAGAGGCCACGCACTGGTTTCGTCCAGCCAATCTGCTTCAGCCATCTACCTGACCACTCTGGCCACACCCGCTCTTTTATTGAAGGAAGCTGGTGCTGAGGTTTTGAGAGATGCTTTGGGGCTGAACCAACAGGAACGTCCCTCTTCTTCTTCTTCTTCTTCTTCTTCTTCTCCTTCGTCTTCATCACGTCCCATGCGACCTGTTGGGTCGCAGATTGACAATGCGGGCTGGGACGCTCCTCTTGGAGAACTGAAAGAGGACAGACAGAGAGAAGGGAGGGACGGCGATGAGGAGGAAGAGGAGGAGTTTGTTCAGAGACGGACAGGAAAGTTAAGCTCCACCCACTGCGACTGCAATGACATTTTGCAGGAAACGATTTGACTCTCATGTAATATTCCTCTCTCATGCCGTCCCTCGTCAGAAAGACACATCTAAATTTGACGAAAGTGAAGAAAGAGGAGGTTTAATGCCAGCAGTCCTTCGGTCTCTTTTTTTCTTCTCTCATATGTTCCCTCGCTCCATTGTCAACTGGCCTCAGAAGCGCGGCGACACTCGGCAACATTTCCAGCTACGGATGGGCCGTTTTCCCAACTTGTCCATAAGATAGGCTAGGCTTTTAACTTAGAAAGATTCTTCACTGTTTTTATTCATTTACCTTTTTTTTTTTTTGAAGGCATTAGGGAAGGTTGGGGGTCAAAATTCTAAGCAGTAAAACTTCCATTCATACCTGATTCAGTTTGAAACCGGTTTTTGCACCACAATCCTTGATTCTCCAGAAGGTGTCTCACTTCGTGGGACATTGTCTCATACAGCCTTACAACTTCACTGAACATCATCTCAGATAGGTCAATGGCGAATGTGTGTGTGTTATGTGAGTGTGTGTACATGCTGTATAAGTCAAAAGTGCATATGAGTGTGATAAATTGAAGCTTTCTGATTTCATTTGTTGCTCCCAGTGTATGTTATAGCGTTATTTTGTTTATGCTTAAATATTGGAAAATTAGTTTGACAAGTTGAAATTTCTTAGTTTCTTTGCTGCTTATTGCAGCATTATGAGTTGAACCAATGAACCTCAAAAGAATAAGAAAAAAAGAAAATTGGTTCATTTGATGTATCTGTCATTATTTGTGTTTGACAAAAAATTTATGTTTTCCCCCAAGCACACTGAGAAAGAAATTTTGCCACGCCATATTTGTAACCTTTTTTTTGTAACCTTAGCTTGTTCTTAAACTTTTTGCTATACACAGTGCTACTAATATCAGAGCAAATATATGAAATGGATGTATGTATTTTAATGTGTGTTTGCAATGTAAATGGTTAAAGGATATTTTTACCACACATTTGAAGCGAAACTGACCGTTAGACATAAACAGACATCACTCCGGCTTCAGGTTTTATTATTTATGCAGCATATTTTCTAACAGTTCTTTAATACACATATTAATTTTTTTTATGGTGATGTTTCTGAGATTGTTTAAATTATTAATCCACCTTCCCAATGTGTTTCATCCCTGTTTTGAGATCACTTTGGTTCTTAGATGATTGTGATTGAGATTATAATGTTCAAGAGGGTAATCTGATCCCTGATCAGTCCATTTACTCTGGGATACTTCATCAGTACAGGTCATTGTGTTCACATATTTCGTATCAATGTACAACATCCACCCCTCACCTCTCGTGGCTTTCCTAAAAGCAGTTTTGTCTGAGATTGTGTATGGTTGTTTTGAAAACCAAACGGTCATAATTAATGTAAAGATGTACTGTGTAGATACTGGAGGATAGGAGACAACTTGGAGAGGAGGAGAAATTTTCCTTTGGCACTTTCAGAGGGAGGGCTGTTTTTGAAATAGAAATTTAAAAGAGATGAGATGGTTTTAACAAAGTCTTGTACAGTTCTATAGATTTATCATACCTATATTTTTGTTTTGGTTTACCAGTGAACATTTAATAGTGCTCATTACTTTGTGAATAAAGTGTTGAATGCCTAAATTGCTTTCTATTACTGTGTTTTTTCATAACCCAACTTGTGCCATGTGGTATGATATCACACAAAGGGATTGAGATATATATATATATATATATATATATATATATATATATATATATATTATATACACTCACCTAAAGGATTATTAGGAACACCATACTAATACTGTGTTTGACCCCCTTTCGCCTTCAGAACTGCCTTAATTCTACGTGGCATTGATTCAACAAGGTGCTGAAAGCATTCTTTAGAAATGTTGGCCCATATTGATAGGATAGCATCTTGCAGTTGATGGAGATTTGTGGGATGCACATCCAGGGCACGAAGCTCCCGTTCCACCACATCCCAAAGATGCTCTATTGGGTTGAGATCTGGTGACTGTGGGGGCCATTTTAGTACAGTGAACTCATTGTCATGTTCAAGAAACCAATTTGAAATGATTCGAGCTTTGTGACATGGTGCATTATCCTGCTGGAAGTAGCCATCAGAGGATGGGTACATGGTGGTCATAAAGGGATGGACATGGTCAGAAACAATGCTCAGGTAGGCCGTGGCATTTAAACGATGCCCAATTGGCACTAAGGGGCCTAAAGTGTGCCAAGAAAACATCCCCCACACCATTACACCACCACCACCAGCCTGCACAGTGGTAACAAGGCATGATGGATCCATGTTCTCATTCTGTTTACGCCAAATTCTGACTCTACCATCTGAATGTCTCAACAGAAATCGAGACTCATCAGACCAGGCAACATTTTTCCAGTCTTCAACTGTCCAATTTTGGTGAGCTCATGCAAATTGTAGCCTCTTTTTCCTATTTGTAGTGGAGATAAGTGGTACCCGGTGGGGTCTTCTGCTGTTGTAGCCCATCCGCCTCAAGGTTGTGCGTGTTGTAGCTTCACAAATGCTTTGCTGCATACCTCGGTTGTAACGAGTGGTTATTTCAGTCAAAGTTGCTCTTCTATCAGCTTGAATCAGTCGGCCCATTCTCCTCTGACCTCTAGCATCAACAAGGCATTTTCGCCCACAGGACTGCCGCATACTGGATGTTTTTCCCTTTTCACACCATTCTTTGTAAACTCTAGAAATGGTTGTGCGTGAAAATCCCAGTAACTGAGCAGATTGTGAAATACTCAGACCGGCCCGTCTGGCACCAACAACCATGCCACGCTCAAAATTGCTTAAATCACCTTTCTTTCCCATTCTGACATTCAGTTTGGAGTTCAGAAGATTGTCTTGACCAGGACCACACCCCTAAATGCTTTGAAGCAACTGCCATGTGATTGGTTGATTAGATAATTGCATTAATGAGAAATTGAACAGGTGTTCCTAATAATCTTTTAGGTGAGTGTATATATATATATATATATATTTATATTATTATTATTTTAATTCATGTGCACTCCTAATCTTTAGCCAAATCAAAATAGCTTCCCCTCCCTCTTCTCTGATGATGTGTTTGCTAGCGTGAGGGTGGGACAACTTGTCACTCAAATGAGATCCACCAATAGCAAACCACAACCATCCAATCAATTCCCCATGGACAAAATCAAAGTCCCGCCCTACATGTTTAATGCTGCGTTCAAGTGATGTCGGAAAGATCGTATTTAGAAGATCGAGCTGAACCTGTGAGAAACATGGCGGTATAGGCCTACCACTTTACTTAGGCCAATAGCTTTTTTATTTAAAACAAAATAGTATTATTGCCAGCACAGAATATGATAACATTACACAATATTATATATGATTAAGTTTACAGTGTCTTCTTAAATTGATTAAAAACATAAAAAAGCACCATAAAAAAACACACACCATTCTTTGTTCTTCATTTTCTAGAAGTCCAGTTATGCTGCCTTCGCGTGCCATCGGAATTTTCATAAATAGCCTACGAGTTTCCTAGTTTCCTGAACGCCCCCTTAAGACAAAATTTAAATGCCATGAGCTGGTAATCACGACTTCAGAAGTGGGAAGTCGGAAATGTCCGATAGTAAGTGAAGGCAGCATTAATAGGCTACTTGCTGCATTACTGTGTAGTTAATTAAAAGGAGGTATACCGCCATCTTGCGCCGATGAAGTAAACATGACTTCCCAACTCGGAAAAATACGAACTTCCCAGGAGGACTTGAATGCACCATCCACAACCTATGGCCACAACAACAGAGAAGAAAGACTACCCTTTCGCTTCATGCTGACTTTAACTGTTTTTTTATCATTCAAATTTGGCTGGGTGGTTAATAACCACATTTTCTGTGGTGTGACAAACTCAGAACACATATTAAATTTACAGGGAGTTTAAAATCTACGCCATACTCGCAAATTATAGGCCTACACTGATATTCTGAACAACACTCTTCCTCCTCACGTGGTATTTCTTAATCTTATATCACTATATTATCATTATCATAATAAATTAACAGTATCATGCCCTACAGTGGACTAAAATGAACCTCACCAACTATTTACGAGATATATCCTATTGCTATTCACAGCATTTACTGTACTTGTGAACTAGCACCATAGTAACACAGCGGGCAGCTTGTACTGCCTTGCCTCACCAGCAGATGGCGCCTCTCCTCCTCAAACTGTAAACAGACTGTGTGAGCGATCATTCTGCTTCAATGAAACTACAGCAGGCTGCAGATCGGATTACTCGAGCATGGCCCAAACTGAAGAGGGCGGGGGGATAACCCACTCCACTGTCTGCCTCAAACTCCAGCGGGACAGAGAGCCTGAAATCCACTTTCACAGACTCGGTGCAGTCTGCTCAGTTTCTGCCAGAGGACACATCTTATGCTTTCACTCTTATTAGTCCAAACAATGTGAGGAACATGGCTGACAGAAGGTAAGATGGATCATTTTTCTGAGTTGTGGATACATGTTGCAGTTGCACAGTGCAGTTCAGCTCTGTTTACTGATAGAGAATCGCGTGGGTAACTTTGATATTGAAACAATGTTTGTTCATTGTGGCACATTACTGGGATGTAACTTCATCAGACGATACTGCCGCTGACTGTATTGACAAGGTGTTATGGACAGGATATGTGTATGGGCAAAGTTCACTAAAAGCTACTTTGAAACCGATTATGATGTTGCTCTCCGATTTTAAAGTGATTTAATTGATGTACAGTATTAACTAACTTAAGAACTCTTAGTGTCATTCAATAAAAAGTATACTTTTAAGTGTACCACTTTGCTAATGCAAAACTGACAGCAACTTTGACTACAGTATGTCTTAAATGTAGCCATTTTGTTTACAAAATAATATATATTTATTTTATTTTTCATGTTGCTTTTTAGGCCTGTTCTTTCTCATTTGTCCCTGCAATTAGCAGTTAACATATATTAGTGAATATGTTAATATTTTGATATAAAATATATGGAAATAAAAGCTTGTTTTTGGTCTTAATATATAATTTTAATTTTACTGAGCATAATATTGTATTAAAAGGACGTCAGTTGTGTCCCCATGTTAAGTGTCAACCCCGTTACCATCATAATTCATAATTGCATTGATTTATATATCCATAGATAAAAAAAATGTCACTGTGACATCATTCTTCAGTGCAATTGTCTTTTTATCTTGTATTTTGATTATCAGTAGGGGTTGATTTTAAATAGTCAACACTGTTATCATGATGACAAGTAATTATTGAAAACTGGATATGTGAAGTATACTCAATTCAAGTGCATATTATCAGCACAATACACACTTTGTACTGACTTTACCTTGAGCAAGATGCTAATAATGATAAATTAACTGTAAAACTGTCAGACCTGTTACCTTCTACCTTGTTACTTTTTTAAAAGTAAAACTTTTTTATATTTTTTATTTTTAAAATCAGCTTCAGATGGCGCAATGCAATTTATTAACACTTTAAGTCATTGTTTGTCCGATTAAATATTTAAATGCTCAATGCGGCTCAAATGTATATGCCTGAATAGGGGAAAACACAGTCGTTTATGTCTTAAGTGATAATAAAATGACTCATATCATGATATAAGATTTGTCATTTTGTCATATTCCCCACCCCTAGACCTGAACTATATTTTGTTGGACGTTATGAACGTCAAAAAAAGCCTCTGTGATCCATATTAGATGTGCAGATCAGAACAATAATGGAGTGATTAGTCGGGCCGATTGATGAACAGATGCGATGCGTCTGTTGCGGGCTGGTCGAGTGTCGTCTTCCAGGTGTCAGCCTTAATGGAGTTAATAGGATGGATTTTGACATGTTTTATTAATCATGTTGCAATGCCATATCCCTTTGCGTTCTCAGAAGACCTCCTGAAGCCAGGACAAACACTGACAGCTTTTCTGAACTATTGAAATATTCACAAAGCCATATGGATGGAGTTACTATTAGACTGAAATTTTGATAATGTGCCCCAATTGCTCGCACGCTTAGTTGTCCATGCGTCAACTAATTATGAATTAGTTAACTAAAGGAATAATTCAGTCATTATTTTCTCACTCTATCAAGCCAAAATGTTTTTCTTTCTTCTATAAAACAGAGATATTTTTAGAGATATCATACATTTAAAATGCAAAAATAAGCACCATAAAAGTAGACCATACAACTTATGTGCTATAATACAAGTCAACTTAAGTCTGCTCATCACACAAAGTTGCACATCTGATTTCAAATGTAAGTTGTGTTTGTCAGAAAACATTTTTGGGTGAACTACTTCTTTAAACTTGTTTTAGGAACTATTAAAACTATGTAACCCTATCCATATGTTCATCAAAGATGCGAAGAAACTTGTAAAGAAATGCATTTGTTTGTGTTACGTGCCACTTTAACACATCTTGCTTTCTGCTGTTTACGCTGCCAGCAGACGGATGTTTCCCATCAACACGAAACGCATGTTGGGCAACAGTCTAACCCTATCTATCGTGTCTATGTTGCTATAGCAGCGTTTAACTATCTTTGTAGTTGCTTGAAAGAAATGGTGGAGCTCTTATTGGTTTGCGGTAAAGCCTTAATTACTAGTTACTTTTTGTATCTTCTCGGATGAAATTACAAATTGGCTTGGCATGGCTAGAAAACATCTGAGGAACCCAAACCAAATTCCTCGTCCCTGATGGAAACATCAAGATGTTTCCCCGGGTTTGACCTCTATTAAGAGGTTTTGGCTTTTTCTTCTCCAGTCTGTATTTATTAATATGCACATTTTATATGCAGTTGAAGTTTAGGAGTAAATCTTTTGGGCAGATGGTAGTTGTGTTTGCCGTTCCCGTACTTTAAGACTTAATATGGAATGGCAGAAAGATCGTTGAAAATTAAATGGCCGTTTGTGATAGATGTGGGCCAGATCAGATGGAAAACGAGTTTGTGGGTGTGTGTTCAATTCAAACTTGGCTCAGCTGTAACGGTAGGGTTTGTGTGTGAGATGATCTATCTTGGCCTCCTCCATTCACTTGTAGTATTACTGGAGAGAGGCTCAAACTCCACTCTCCCGGTGGAGTCTTCCTGTTGGCCCGTTTGGGAAACTCTTCCCACTGTGTCCTGCTTTAGAAGACTTTAAACGTGGGACCTTCGTGGGTTTTTCCAGAGAACTGGAAATGTGTGTTTCTCAATGTCAAGAGCACATCTCTGACCTGCATGAACATATCAGGCAAATACTGTTGTGTAATGATGATGATGATGATGATGGTGATGATAATGGTGATGATGGTGATGATGATGATGATTGATTGTTTGATTGATTTCTTTCACTTTTGTTTGATTTGGCTTGCTGTTTAAATAAGAAACATGATGTTTATTTTAATCTCTCAGCAACCACTTGCTCCTGTTTTTTATATATATGTATGTGTGTGTGTGTGTGTGTGTGTGTGTGTGTATATATATATATATTTAAAGGTGCCCTGCCACACAAAACTGTTTTTACTTGTATTTTTTGAAATATGTTAGGTCCATATGTGTTTGTGTTATGTTGTGAATGTGAAAATGAACTGCTACCTCCTCTGTCAGCTTTAGCCACTGAAAAGAAATAAGCGGAGAAATCAGGCCATTTACAAAAGCTGGTCAGTCTGACTTGGTGTTGCCTGAGCTCATTACTATTCATGAGCTCGCCCAGTTGAGACCGTGCCCACAGAATTTGTCTAGCTCAGTGACAGTTTTCGTATACAGCAAGGATGGCTGAACGCCATATATATATGGCAATATACCTGAAGAAGCCATTTCTGCAGCGATTCAAGACAATAGTAAACAAAGTTCCTCTACTTGTTGCGCTGGGTAAAGGATGCTGATAACCAGGCTCTCATTGGCTAGCTGTTAGCCAATCAGAGTCAAGCAGCTTACCTCGTTGAATATTAATGAGAACTGGCGCAAATAGATTCTTCCTGCAGGCTTTCTATACCATGCTAGAATGGCTTGAAACAAGGTAACCAAGGCATTTTTTCCACAAAAAAAAGTTACAGAGTCCATGGTAGAACTTCAGACATTACCACAAAAGTAATGAAATACGTGTGGCAGGGCACCTTTAAGGAATCTCTGTAGTTAGGCTGCTTTTGAAAATGATAAAACTATTTTTACCAGCCTAAGTATCCTCTGGTTATCAGTAAAATACACTGTATGTATAGTAAAAATGTAATTTTAGTATTATTTAAGTGCTATTATAGTTATAGCTTTTATTTTTATATTTAATTTTTTTGCAATTTTGTTATGTGGTTTTGTCATTTGTATTAGTTTTTGATTAGCATTTATTTATTTGTATGTCAGTTTTAGCACCATTTTTAATTTAATTTAATTTTTTTAATTTAATTTTAATTTCATTTCGTCTAATATTTATATATTTTTTATTTTATTTCAGCTTTATTTCAAAATAACTAAAATGATTTTTAATAGTTTTTAACACAATACAACATTGATAATATATAGTACTATATTATTTGGTATATATACACAGTATGTGTGTGGACAGCAGTTTTGGATTTACAGGCATTTTACTAGATAACAGCTTCATCCAGCACAGATTTCTGCTCTGTTCTGAGTGTCTGCAAACCATTCAGTTCAAACACATTAGTCATAAAAGACTTCTTTTTATACCCATCGTAAATTAATGAAGAGCTCTGTTGAGTATCGTTTCACAAACAACACTAACACATATCATCCCTATACAATCTGTGTGTGTGTGTGTGTGTACAATCTTGATTGTCACATTAAACTTGCATATGCTCTCTGAGTCACGTTTTAAAGCAGCATTCCCAGTGTTGGTGGGTATCTGCTGAATATTAACCCAATAGTGTTGAAGTAAAAGCATTTAGCCTGGAGTGGCAGTCATTAAGAGCACAGTAGGGCATGTCTGCGGCTGTCTGAAAATATCTCACAACCCCCACTGAGATGATAGGAAACTGAGCCAGCCAGCGCTCAAAATTTAACCCTGCTCTCCCTCTAGCAAGGTGGGGTTTTCTTTACCAGTCAGAGTGCTGAAACTGGTGTCTTCAAAACAGACGCACATTGGCCTGGTAAAGAGAAAAATTTGATTTATGATAATGAATGCATTCGTACAATTTGATTTGTGAGAAAATGTGCAATCTTAAGAAAAAAGCGTGAAGGTCCACCCCTAAACCTAACCGTCAGTAGCCGGGTTTCCATTACAGATTTGCGCAAAGCTTTTGCGATTCTTTTCTAAATGTCGATAAAAAACTATTGCGAAATAACTATTAACCGATGTTCCTCTCGCGATAAGTCATTTCAACGTGGATTAATGTACTAAGAAAATGATATACTAAAAGACCAAACTCAGTAAACATCACAATAATAAAGCGTACAGAAAAGCAGATGAGCCCATAATATGACGAAAGAAGCAAATTTGTGTTCAGGGTGAGAGAGCTTGTTGGAATAGTTCTCCCTCTGTGTTTATGACAATCTAAGTGTGAGTACAGATTTGGTTTTTGCAAATCAGTAAACCTGCCTGTGTTTTATTAATAATGTATGACAAATTTTGTCTTTTTTATAACTGTTGGTCCACTAAGCCTCATTAAGTGTTTTCTTGGTTTTCTATGGGAGGAAAACGCTTAACGTGTAATTAAACAATCATATTCTGCACTCATCTGCTTTTCTGTACATAGTATGCTTTATTAGTATGGTGTTTACTGAGTTTGGTCTTATAATATCACTTTCTGTGAGTTTCTCCCTCCTATCTGCTTCGAGGTCTTGATAAATTGTGGCAATTCTTTGTTGTTTAGAATCCAGTATTCCCGTAATTCTAATGTCTTATGAGTTTAATAAGGAACTCTGTCTCGTCCTCTGTCCAAACATACCACGCCCTCTTTAAAGAATGATCATGTGACTTTTACGTACACCAGGTGACCTGTAAATGTGAAAAAACTGTTTCTATTGCAGTTTTGCAAAATATTCCTTTTTCGAATTGCCTGAAAAACCACCTCATGCGGGCGTAAAAATGTTTTTGTGTTATATGGGAGTTATTGTGAAATTGATGAGTCCATTGGGCGTATTTTCAATTCGCAATTTCAATTTGCGCAATTTGAAGGGTAATGGAAACACAGCTAGTGTGGCGTATGCAGATCGTATGAAAATAAATGTAATAAAACGTGAAATAAGTTATGAATTGCCATGAGTGTGTTGACATAAATAGGTGTACTTTGAAAGGTTTTCACTCAGAAATTGCTAGAGAATTTGACAAATAATTACAAAGAAATGGCAAGTAACACATTGAATTAAAAGTGAAATTTTGAAGTTGAAAGACTGAAATAGTATTTTCTTGAAAAAACATACTCTAATAATCTTTTATTACAAATCATTTCCATTACTTCTGTCAAAATCAGATAACTGACTTTTCATTTCTGTTGACATAACCAGGGCCAACTAATTTTTTCCCAACTTTCTAGGGTGTTATGGGTTTCGTTTGGTGTTAATAACAGTACACTTCATTGCACAAGCAAAATGCGCTGTGAATGCTACTTTATGCTGTCTAGTAGTGATGCATTGAGTTTCATTGTTAACATGACATTCATTTCTGATCTAAAACAAAGCTGAGTGATTAGGTTTGATTTGCTGCTTTGACCCTACATGTAAAGAGGCACCATGTGAGTTAAACCTCAAGATATTGCCCTGTTTCTTTCCAGTGTGTGACCACAAAAAACAACTGTAAGATCCATTAGCGTTAGCCCACCTCAGTCTTTCAGGTGTCAGTGGTCTTTGTGTTTCAGGAGAGCGTGTAATGTAGATACCAGTCAGTAGCACCAAGTTTTTTTTTGTTTTTTTTTTTAAGTTGGAGGAAGTTCACCACATGCTTCTTTCCTCGGATGAGTGAGACTGTGGCCGCTTGGGGAAATACAACAGGAGGACAAGCACACACACACCCACACCCACCTGCCCTGGAGGCTCATCTCTGTGCTTTAGTCTTTTAAGCCCCTTTTAAATCCCTGCTAGAAAGCTTTGTTTAATGAGAGTGTCAGAAATTAAGTGTGTTTCTTCAGTATTCCCAAATGTGCATGAGATGTCCCTCGTCTGTGCTAATGCACTTTTCTGAATCCCCTCACATGACCACCCTGGCCCATCTGAAACACTCACGCTTGTCCTCTGATCCACCCCTTACACCCGGCCAGCCCTGCCATTATGAACTTCCTCATCTGCCTGATAAGAGTGGTCATGACCCCAGAGGACTGTGGGCCAGGCAGTCCCAAGCTTGTGTGTAAGTGTGTTTTCACGTTTTTCTATCCCGGTGGGGACTTCAACCTGAATGCACACAGACTCATGGGGACACGTGTCACTGTGGGCACCTAAATTGAGGTCCCTATGAAGAAACAAGCTTATAAATCATACAGAATGAGTTTTTTTTTTTTTTTTTGAAAATGTAAAAATGCAGAAAGTTTTGTGTGATGGGTAGGTTTAGGGTAGGGTTAGTGTAAGGGGACAGAATATACAGTTTGTACAGTATAAAAACCACTATGTCTATGGGGAGTCCCCACAAAGATAGTGAACCAGACGTGTGTGTGTGTGTGTGTGTGTGTGTGTGTGTTCAGATTGAGGCATGTGCTCGATCAGCGTAACCTTTCACCTTGTGAGATTTGCATGTATAGGCTTCAGTTACACTGTGATTCAAACAGATGCACATAGTTCTGGATGAAACATCTTTAACTAGTCAATAGAAGGCTCCTCTTTTGGTTCATAGTCAGTATCTCGCTCTCCTAATACTGTGGCAACTGAAATTTCCTTGACAACTGTTGGCTGGTTGATGGACTGATGTTGTGATTGGCAGCTGAAGGTCTGGACAAATGTTAATACGTAAGGTATTGTGCTGCACTGTTTGCTGAGTAAATGTCACTGATGATATTTTGACCAATCAGTGAGCACTTCTGGCCAGGTGCATGATGAATGGGACAGTGAAGTCATAGAGGAAGTCAAGCCCTTGAATTAGAGCAAATGAATTAGGTCACACTTCTGCTCCCCAGGGTACAGTCCAAGGGATTGTTCACAGAGGGTGCGTTCTTTCAAAAGAATCATAATAAAATAAAATAAATGGACAATGGATTTCAACTTTTTGTAGGCTGATATTTCTTTATTTGTTAGCTAGCTAGTTTGGAAGATGAACAGTTCCTTTTAGGTAATCGATTTTTGGAGAAATATTCCTATGAATACTTTTGTTGCAAAAACTCTAATTTTTAATTATTGAATAATTTGTTACTTTCAGGTGATTTATTTGGATTGAACTTGGCGTGAATAGGCCTAAGTGACCAAACCTTTCTGGTCAGCTCACACAGACTTGGCTGGTATACCCATTCTGAACGGGTGGACACGTACATCTGCCACATCCACCTTTTGTGTCTTTTTTTGTATTTCTTCTTTTCCTTTCTGATTGTGTCTCAGTTTAAATGGTCTCCAGTGACCTCAGCCTGTGTATGAACTGTAGGGCTCAGCAGTGGAGGATGGAGGACACGTCTGGCCTGTGCACTCCATCCACACCATACCTCTTCCTTCCTGTCTGTCTCTTTTGGAAGAGCGGAGAGGCGTGGATTGAGTAAAAAAAAGACAAAAAAGAGGTGTAGGCCACAGTCCCACAAATAGCTCAGTGGATTATATACTAAAAGGTGTTGAATGTCAACATTTTCGCTTTGAAGTCTCACATCACAGATATATTTTGGAATATATCCAGTCTGGAATTATAATCCATGCAATGAGAAAAAATAAAACAGCATTAATGTAGTAATATAGACAAATGTTATCTGAAATGGTTATAGTGCCATGATGCTCGTGGGCAATCCAGCTTGCAACATTTCCTGGTTAGGGCTGGGTTGACAATATCAATTCATCAATTTTAATCATTCATTTTGATAAACCAATATCGATTCTCAAATCTCAAGATCTGACTTTTTTTCTGATAATCGATGCTGAGAATCACTGCTGTTTTCTGTTGATGCGTGAACAAAACTTCACTAAGCATTATTTGTAGCGCACCTGGCATCCATTAATCGCAATGGGTTTTGTGCTTTTGTTGCTTTTAAATTTGAAACTCTGCCCAATTCTGCTCAGTTCAAGTGAAGCGGCAGCATGGAGCACGTGAACGATCGGTTATAGCAAAAAAATAAAACATGAATGTCATGAATGAACATCAAGGAAGAGTAGAACTTACCCAAATCTGTATCATGTCTCGTGTAATCGCTCAGTGTTTCAACCTCAGAGAGATGTCAATAAAACAGCATGTAAACAAAATGTGATTTAAAGCCATTTGATGTCCATAGCTCATTACTCAACAAGAAAAATAACTCTAGAGAAGAGCATTTGTGTATGCACCATATTACATATTCATTATATTTTTTATTTATCCTGTTAGATATGTTCATTATTTAATGTATATTGGAATAAATCTAGTTCTTATTACAGCCACTGTTTAAATGGTGTACATTGTAGAAGAACATAATTATATCATAAAAGAGTTGATATAAAAACTGCCTTATGTGCAGTTTAAATGTTTGTTTACAACATTTGAGAATAATTGGCGGTTACTATACCTGATATATATCCAAATTAATTCTTAAGGATCTTAATCCTTTTAAAATATCATGAAAAAATAATTGGAATTTATTTGTCAAAACGTGTGGGAACCCTCTTGTATATTAACCCTCTTGTTGTCTCTATTTTATAATATTACATAATAATGAAATATTAAAATTAGTGCTGTCGATCGATTAAAAAAATTAACTAATTAATCACACATTTTTTTTATTGTAATAATTTCACAGTTACTCTCAAAATTAATGTAGAAACAATTTAAACACATTATATTTTAAATATTTGTTTAATGGCATCTTTTTATGAATGAAGGCCAGTATCACTGATACTAATATTGAGGTCTCTATGAAATAGATTTTTTTTTTTAACATTAATGATAGATATTCAACATTACAGTATAATTGAAAGCTATCAATTTCAACATTTATTAGGCTTTAAAAAATAGCAACTTTTAATTTAAGTTGTTTAACTTAAAACAATCTTCACATAAACTCATTATAATAAATGTCATATTTATTAAAATATTTTTAACGGTGTTAAATGTATTGCATGCATTAACACGCTAATTTTGACAACACTAATTAAAATATGTCTTTTTAGCTGATGACCTTGGAAAAGGGACCTTCATGAAGGGATTCCACAGTTCTTCGCCATTTCGACTAACCCTGTGACTAGCGTTCCCTTCCTTCATTTTTCTGTCTATCAAACCTACCGCTGAATTTCGCAACAGCATGAAAATCACAGAAGTCTGAAGTATAACTCTGCTGCCCCCTGCATTACCCTTTAACCTCAGGGGCAGGAATGTGGATCCCTGCCCTCTGAGATCCCTAATCAGGCATCTCGCTCATTAACAGTAAATGGGAACCAGGCTAGTTTCAGTGACAAACACCGCCATTGTCCATGGTCAGGGAGTGTGGTTAGCACACATGCTAATGCTGGAATGCTAATATCTTTGATTATGAGTGAGGCCGCATTAGCAACTAGCTAATTGCTCGAGCTTGACTCATCTCTCGTAAATTGAGTGGAAATAAAAACGAAACGTCTGAAATTGCATGTAGTTAATATATTTGTGGGGGAAATGCATCAGTTCTACCACTAAATTGAGGTATATGTTTATCTAATTTCAAGCCATACTGGCCTGCTGTAACTCTGTGGGAGCTTCAGTTATTTCACAGAGATTGTTAATCCAGCTGCCATTTTAAATTAGGAAAGGAAGACAGGGATGGGTGGTTGTCGGTTTTAGACTGCCCTATCAGTTACTATGTTCGTGAGGAGAGTGTGTGGTGTGAAGCTGTCTGGTGAAACTCTAGCCGACAGCACAGCAGATGAAGCGGGCCCTTCCTCTGGGAGCCACGCTGATGGGATCTGAATCACCATTTCATATTCGATTGCAGGAGGCCCACCGTCACGTCTGTTCTAGAAGTCACCTTCATCAACTCTCTCCAAATGGGTTTGTTTGTGCCTGTCTGTTCAGATAATGAAGCTGAGCATGAGGTGGACAAAACTGATGAAAAAAAGACAGCAGGAAAATGTCAATATTACCAGACAGGACAGACACATTCAAAAGCCATGTTAATTTACATAATGCAAAAATGAATATTCAGATTATTCAGTCTTTGACAAACACGTTTACCTAGCAATCTACATGGGGACATATAGGCCTTGTCCACACTAATAATAAGATTCTTATACTTCATTCGAAATCTAGCACCTGTGTACCTGTCCAGTATGGTGTTAATCTATACTCCCCCTAGATCCTTGAGATCAGAAAATCAACATCATCTCTGCGTTACCAGGACAAAATACAAATGTAAGGGTGATAGAGCCTTTTTCTCGAGCTGGTCCTAAATTGTGGAACGATCTCCCTCTCACTATTAGATCTGTCAAATCTTTACCTGTGTTCAAAGCCATGTTAAAATCACATCTGTTAAATTCTTTTATGACAGGGTTTTGAGTCCTATTGTGTGTATGTTTTCAAATGATTTGTTTGTTTATACATAGATTTTTTTTTTTTGGTTAGCTTCTCTGTTTTATTTTTATTTGTTTTTAGTTTGTGATTGTGAAGCACTTTGGGCAACTTGTGTTGTAGTAAACTGTGCTATATATATCTTTTTCTCTCCGTTTTGGCCTTTCCGTCCACACTGAGACGGCGTTTTTATTCATGAAAATTGAGCTTTCTGAGAACACTCTCCAAAGTGGACAAACTTGAAAACGCAGTTTTCGCATTTAGTGTGGACTGTGAAAACTGAGGTATTTGAAAACGATGACGCATGTTTAGTCATGTGACGTTGTACCGTTTCATCTTTATACTGGTATTGTGCCTGTAACGTGCTATTCACTTTCACACAGTTGCTAAAATATGTTACTTTGCACACTCTTCATATCACAGTCCTGCAAAGATGACAGAAAATGTACACGCATTTGCTGTCATGCAGCAAAACATGAGAGCAGTAGCGTTTTAGACCAATCATATGTGACCCTGGACCACAAAACCAATCATAAGTTGCACGGGTATATTTGTGGCAATAGCCAACAATACATTGTATGGGTCAAAATTACAGATTTTTCTTTTATGTCAAAAATTATTAGGATATTAAGTAAAGATCATGTTCCATGAAGATATTTTGTAAATTTCCAACCGTAAATATATCAAAAATGTATTATTAGTAGTAATATGCATTGCTAAGGACTTCATTTGGACAACTTTAAAGGCGATTTTCTCAATATTTAGATTTTTTTGCATCTTAAAGCTTATTTATTCAGCTTTCAGATGATGTATGAGTCTCAATTTCAAAAAATTGACCCTTATGACTGGTTTTGTGGTCCAGGGTCACATATAATGGTGCGTGAGTGCGACCTGGACGCATCAGTGAATGGTAAGATATTTAGCTAAATAAAATGATCATGCCAGAAGAATTGCGTGATAACTTATTATGTTTTGTTCCGTCTGTAATATCAAGTGAGCTTTTATGAGGCTTTACGCATGCACAGTAAGGTGAATTTAGCTTTTTTCGACGTTTCAGTGTGGACAAGAAACTTTTGGAAAACGTTAGTGTGGACGGAGAGCGTTTTGAAATGTATCCGGATTAATGTAGACGTAGCCATAAGCATTGAGGGGGAGACATTTACTCATCATTTTCACAGCTAATATTGATGTGTATATTTGTGATAATTTTAATGGATAATTGTAACTAATTATTCAACGAATCGTGATTTGATTTTGATTGTTTTTTAGTAGATTTGTCATCCCTGCTAAATTTGGTTATAGATGAAGCCTATTCTAAAAGGAAAACTGTAATTTTATTGTAAATTTTATTATTTAACTTACGTCACCAGATGACCAAAACATGAGGTTTTGTCAGACGTTTTGCCAATATCTGGGGACAGTTTTATCCAAGTAAACCAAAACACATACAATGCTGTAGATCAATGTTTGAGCTGTCATATAAATAAGTAAAGAATTAATTTAATGCTATTATTATTTAACTTTATTAATTGTAGAAAAAATATGATTTTGATTTGAATTATTACATTTTTAAATGCAGCAGAAATGATGGATTTAAGAAATGCTTGCTTTCATGCAAGCACATAACATATCCACGGACACACGGTTTTATGTTCTCTGTTTCAATTATTTTACATTATTTCTTCCTTTGCTCTTTTGTCCCCTTTTCCATCCAGTGCTTTCCAGACATGCATATGTAATTCCCATCTCTGAGAAACAGGCACACGTGAGAGCGTGTCTAAAGCAGCATGTAGTTCTGTGAAGCGCCTGCGAGATCGCTTAGTGGCGCTGAGTCGTGTTTTTCTGGACTGACCTATTCTTGGCAGGTCGTAGTCGCTGGAAATTGGGGTGATCCCATTGTATGTTTTTCCCTGTGAATTAGACTGTGTGGACATGTACCTGTTTTAGAAAGTGTTCTATAAATATTGTCTTAGAGGAGGAAGAAGCACTTTGCATTTAATGTAGTTTATTTGTCTAGACTGTAGGCCTGGACAAGTCCATCTTTTCTTATCCCAGAGTCATTACGAGGTATTTTAAAGCTAAAATCAGATTAAGACTGTATTAAATGAGGCGTTTAATTGCACGGCCTGGATGGATGGACTGACTAAAGTACTACTGTATGTCTCTTTTTGATCTCTCTCTCATAAAATAGAACTGCCCCCTCATGCCATTTCAGCATTTAGAAATGTGCAACACATTTGTCCTCAGCTGCAGCGAGGACAGCACAACGTTCATTATCAAGAGCGTACATTTATTAAAATTAGGGCTGAATGATATTGCAAAACTGACATTGGGATAAATAATTTTGGGAATCTTGAAAATGTTGGGTGTTCAAACTTGGGTTTGCTCTTTACAAGAACCAACTCAAACCTCTTTCAATAACCATGAAGTTATTGAAACCTTAAAAAAGTCTCTTTCCACCTGAGTTTCATAGGACACATTCCCACTGTTTTGACTCATCCAGTATGGCTATAAAATGATAGTATGATAGCGATCTGTTTAATGCAGCTCATGATACAGTGTTTCAGTAGCCTGGATGCCAGCCGAACTTAGCCCCACCCACAACATTTGAGGTCGGAAGGTTCGGTCTGGACTTGATCCGTTGTGGAGCAACTATGCTCGAACCAGAGCTGTTCGGACCAATCAAATTGTCAGGGCGGGCTTTATACGATGATGGACAGATGATCAACAGTAACGTAATCATCCACGTCACCAAAGAGCGCTTGGGTTGAATTCGTTCTAATCCTAAACTTGTTCGTATATGCATTCACCTTTACTATTTCTCTCAAAAATGATGAT